>CANYLF011662976.1:0-11988 GCA_948193215.1 Bocquillonia castaneifolia | reverse complement strand
CATCCTTTGGAGGAAGACCATAAAAAAGAAGTTGTCTATTTAAAGAAAAACTTGGGTCATTCGGTTTTGATTTTGATGAAATTGAAAGAGATGTAGAGAGTACCATGCGGATTCAGTTGGTTAAATGTAAAATGTCATGTGTATATAGAAGGGAAAATACCATTTACTTCATTCATTTTTATTTTTAATCTTTTAATTCGGATTATGAAATATTTGAATCTATTAAGTGTTGATTTGGTTGAGCGACAAAGTCGATATTTAAAATCCATCGGTTAGATTTTAAGTGTTTAGAAAAATATTTTAAAAACAACAAATAAAAATTTTAAGCATTAGTGTTTATAAAAGTATAACTAAATATTTAAATGTTATAATTTTTAATTATTTACAGTCATTTATCTTTGGTTTACTGTTCATCATCTGTCAATAATTAAAATATAATTGTTGAATCACATGGATCCTAAATCGATTACAACAATTAAATCAAATATGTATAAACATTTTTTTTCTTTTTCAACAGAATAAAATGTGTTATTATACGCATATGGTTCAACCTGTATTAAATGAGTTTATTTTTTATTCAATAAAACAACTTCTACAATTTAATTTCCCGCTCAATAACGGGTCCTTTTTTTTTTTTTAAAGAACTCAATAATGGATACATCCTAATTAAAGCATTTAGATACATCATATTGTTAATTACAATTTTTTTCACAAGTAAAATCATATTATCATTTTTTTAAAAATTTAAGATCAATTGCGAGTAACTAGTCACGATCCAAAATGATAGAGGGTGTTCGAATTCAACACTCGTCTATTTATTATAACATTTTTATCATTAGAGTACATCTATAGAGATAGATGGTTTAATAGATAAATTCTTTGCTTTTCATTTATATATTTTATAAGATTATATATTAAATATAAAATTAATAATATTTTTAAAAAAAATCAGAGCACTGCAATTCTGTATAGGGGCATTGAATTGTGGTCTCAAGTTATGAATTGTTTATTGTGCTACAAATATTTCATGTTGCCGTTTGGATAAGTCATGATGCAATTAATTGGAGTACACTATCAAACCAAGAATTTGTGATTCATGCACTTGCGTCTTATCACTCATGCCACTAGAATCAGTCCGAAATCTAGTAACTGCCCAAATATTAGCCAAAACAGCTCAAGTAATTGAAATACAAAAGACAATTTTGTAAAACGGCCGGGATTGGACATGGACGTAAAAAAAAAGGAAAATTAAAAGGTAAATCTGTATTATAAGAGCATCCTATGATGTTGTTAATACTATAATTTGGTATCAAGTCTTAAATTTTAAGATTAATGTAATATTAAAAATTATGTCAAATTTAGCATATACTAAATTTGACATAGAGTATAGTATATCTCAAATAAATTTAAAATCTCATCAGGAAAAATCCTCTCTTTCTAAAACTTTTCCTCTCAACTCTCTTTACAACCAAAAACTAAAGAACACTTTCTTCTAAGGTTTATGGGCTACCGCCAGCATATTCATGAAGCTGGTAGCAGCCCCACTCTCTCTTCTCTATTTTAGTTTTTTTTTTCTTGATTTGGAAAAGAAACTAACTACAAGTCAGCAGACACAACATCAAACAAGAAAGAAGGAAAAACAACATCAACAATACAATAATTAAATCTTGAAGCAGATGCAGCAACCAGGAGAGCTGCAGAGTTATGAATTCTTTTGCAATGGAGCCACTAAACCTTTCCAAATGATCGGGCAAGAGAATGAACATCCTCCAGAATCAGTCCTAACTCGTTAATAAAATTGTGATCAGAGTTGAGAACTGAAATAACTTGTTTGTTATAGTTTTCGACCAACACCTTCGAGAAACCAGTATTATGCAAGACTTCAGCCCAAAATGAACAGTAAGAGCCTCTGCCATCTCTATAGAACAGATATGAGAAATTTGATTCTTGGTAGCCAAAACCAGTTCCCCTTCTGCATTTCAAATTACTACTCCCAGGCCCCATAACCCATTTTTAGATTTTCCTGCATTAACATTGCATTTAACAAAACCATCCATAGGCTTATTCCACTTCACATTTTTAGGATTAGAACTATGCTCATCCCTCATATTTGCTGTTATAAATTCTGAAACCAGCTTATTGATCATCTGGATACATTGCTCCCAATCCATGGTTTTCGAATCACATTTGAACAAGTTCCTATTAAACCATACACACCAGCAAACAAACCAGAAATAGGCAATCTCTTCCCCCTTCAATTTTTCAGCAATTTGTAAATACCAATTAGAGAAAGATAGGGCAGCCCATCCCTGGAACATCCAAACCAATTCTAAAACCAAACCATACATCTCTGACCCATTCACAGTCCCTTAGAGCATGTTCTACCATTTCAATTTGCATTCCACATCGCAGGCATATATTAGACTCACTAATTTTTTTTCGATGAAGAGCAACTTTAGTAGGAATAATACCTTTGAAAATGCACCAAGCAAAGTGCTTAATCTTGGGTGGCAGAGGAAGACCCCAAATGGACAACCACAAAGGATTTTGGTTACTGGTAGCTAAAGAAGAAAAAGCACGCTGGTTTGGTCTTCTATGCATTACCAGGTGATAAGCACTATGTACAGTAAATTGGCCATCCTTAGAGAAATGTCAAAATTGGCCATCCTTAGAGAAATGCCATATCCAATGATCAGCAACCTGCAATCTATTAGGAACAATCCCTTTTATATAATCAGCCTCCTCCATATTGAAAGATTCATCAATTTTCTCCATGTCCCAGCCCTCACCATATTCCAACATCAATGAATTAACAGTCTCTTCATGTGATATATTTCGTGCAGCTGAAGTTACAAAGAAACAAGAATCCCTGGGTAGCCAAGGATCAAATTTAATTCTTATTGATCTACCATGCCCCACTCTCCATCAAACCCCTGCTCTTAACACATCTCGAGCATCTATGCTACGCCAAGCAAAACTAACTTTGTTCCTTACTCTGGCTTCCATTAGATCATAATTCGAGTAGTACTTAGCTTTAAACAAACAAGATACCAGAGAATTAGGATCATTAAGTATTCTCCATCCTTGTTTAGCAAGAAGAGAAAGATTGAAGCTAGAGATATTTCTGAACCCAAGGCCACCTTTGCCTTTTGTAATGCAAAGTTTGTCCCAACTTAGCCAATGTAAACCGCTCTTAACATCATCTTCATTCCACCAAAAATTGAAACATTAGATTCTGAAGGTTGTCGCAAATGGATTGAGGTAATCAAAACACACTCATAATGTAAGTGGAAATCTCTTGAACCACAACTTTCAACACTTCTTTTACGGCTTTGGATAAAAACTTCTCTTTCCAACCCTTAAGTTTCTTCCATACCCTTTTCGAAAGCATGTTAAAAATCTCCTTTTTAGACCTGCCCACTACAATTGGTAGCCCCAGATATCGGTCATGGTTCACCACCTCTTTAACCCCCATACTATTAGCAATGGCAGCTTTCTTTTCTTTTGGAATATTACGGTTGAAACTGAGGGTTGATTTATCAAAATTTATCCTTTGACCAGAAGCTTCCCCATAGATGCAAATAATTTTTTTAATCTCATCTCCCTCTTCTTTACTAGCTTGCATGAAAATTACAGAATCATCTGCAAAGAAGGGGCGTGAAATTTTTGGTGCATCTCTTGTTACCTGAACACCATGAATCCTTCATTCATTTTCAGCATTAGAGATTAAACCTGAAAAAGCTTTAGCACACAAAATGAATAAAAATGGTGAGAGAGGGTCCCTTTGTCGCAATCCCCGTTTTGGCTTAAAAGACTTTGAAGGCACCTCATTTACTAATATTGAAAAAGATACCGTAGAGATGCATTTTAAGATTAAATTCGTCCATCCTCTATCAAAACCCATTTTTTCCAACACAACACAAATAAAGGTCCATTCAATGCAATCATATGCCTTAGTCATATATAATTTTAAGGCCATATAACCTTTTTCCCCCTTAGTCTTGCAAGACATGTAATAAAAACATTCAAACCCTATAAGAATATTATCAGTGATGAGCCGACCTTTCCCAAAAGCACTCTGAGTTTGAGAAACTAGATGAGGAAGAACCAACTTTAACCTATTAGTGATGGCCTTTGAAACTATCTTATACAAAACATTGCGGATAATAGGTTTGAATTCTTTCATAGTCTCAAGGTATTTTGTTTTAGGTATAAGCACTATATGTGTGTGGTTAAGATTCTGAGGCAAAGAGCCATGTAAAATTTCTAGGACCATATTTGTCACATCATTACCCATCAAATGCAAATATTTTTGATAGAAAAGAAGGGACATACCATCTAGACCCGGTCTTGTTAGGATGCATCTGAGAAATAGCTCTATTAACTTCTTCCTTTGAAAAGGGATGTTGCAACATTCTTTGCACTTCAGGTGTCAAAGAAGTTTTGATTCTAGCCAGCGCATCATTAAGATTATCTGGGTTAGAACATGCAAAAAGATCTTTAAAATAAAAGATTGCGATTTCAACAATTTCTCCTCCTCTTCCATTCAAATATGATCATTATCAAACAATCCCTTAATTATGTTCCTGCGCTTCCTTGGTGAGGCTTTTTGAGGGAAGAAGCATGTGTTCCTATCACCATCTTTTAGCCAGTGAGCCTCATATCTTTATCTCTGGACATTCTCTTCATTGTCTAACAATGAGTTCAGTTCATTCTCAACAACTTGACAACGATCCAAGCTTTCCTTTGTCAGATTACCAATTTGAAGGGTTGTCAACTCTTTTTGTTTATTAGCAGTATTTTTGCAAATATTACCAACAATATTCAGGTTCCATTCCCACAAATCATGCAAACAACACTGACTTTTTTCTTGCACCCTCTCTCAATTGCCATTATTCCAAGATGCTCTATTATCTCTTCACAATCAGGTCTCCTCACCCACAATGCTTCAAATCACAAAATTCTAGCAATTTTCTTTTTGCCGTCACCGAACTAACAAAACCTTGTAAAAGAATCAGAGCATGGTTTGTATTCTCTTTCAGTAATATGAGAGCTGTAGCCTTAGGGAACATTAGTATCCATGCCTCATTAACCACCACCAGATCAAGTCTTTCGGTAATGGGTTGACATTGGCCATTCCCCCTGATCCAACTAAATCTGTTCCCTTTGTAACCCAGGTCCACCAGTTGACACAATGTTAGAGTATCTTCGAATCTCTACATCATGCCAGGATCATGAGCATTACCACCAGAACGTTCATGGCTCCATAAGAATGAATGAAATTGTAAATTTAACCAAACCTTTTAATTTTGCAATTATAACCAAATTTCAAATGCTCATTGCAATTTTAACCGAATTGTAAAGGTTAGTTGCAATTTTAACCAAACTTTTACTAATGACCAATTAAATCCAAACCTTTTGATTGAAATGAAATTTTAACCAAAATTTTTAAATAAAATTACAAATTTTTAATTTTTAATAAATGTGATGAAATTTTATTTGTCTATTTAGTTGCATGGCAAATTAGAAAGTGTATAAACTTTTAATGCAATTTAAAATCATACTAAAATTTTTTGGTTAAAATTGCTTTTCTATAAAAAGGTTTGGATTTAATTGATCATAATTAAGATTTGGTTAAAATAGCAACAAACCTCTGCATTTTGGTTATAATTGCAAAAATTAAAAGATTTGGTTAAATTTGCAATTTTGTTAAAAAGTTTGGATTTATTTTGGTGGTAGGCCTTTTAGTAATTATGTTTTAGATTAGTGGATTTTGTTGGTAGTTGTAGTTTTATTTTTTAGGTTTTTTTTCTTGTTTTTATGGCATTGTCCCTTTTAAAATCCACTCTATCATGAGTTCAACAATGGAAGAATGCATCATCAAGCCACAATCAATAATAACTTTATTCTTATGGAGTTCTTGGAGTACAAGTTTTGTTGTGTGTATTCTATGTAGATCTAGCCTCACTTTCAACTTTAGGTTTAAAATTGGATGGCCTGCGTTGCCAAGAATGTAACACCCTTTTTTTTTAAATCCATTTATACATGTACTTAGTATATACTCACTCAAAATATTTACTTTATTATATAATAAACTTTTATATAAAAATATTATAATAAAATCTAATTGATTAATAATCTTTAATAAATAAAATTTAAAATAATATTAATAATAGCAAAAAAAGCACTTTTCCTTAAGATCATTGGAGTCTAGCCACATGAAGCTCTGCCAATCTAGCCTTCTCTTTCTATTTGATTTTCCTGCAACACTGGATTATTGAGGAAAATAATAAGCTTGATGCTCAATGAGAAATACGTATATATAATCAACTTAATATTTGAAGTCATTTTCTTATACTTTCTCAATTACTGACATAATATGCAAGTTTATATTAATTTATCAGAACATATAAAAACACTCAACATAGCAAACAAATTTATAACGCAGCATATCAAGCGTGATACTTTTAATAGTCATCTCGCAACACAACCATATCACTATTCTAATCAAAATCAAGTACCGTATTAATAGCACACCATGATTGGTAGCTTAACTGCAAAATATTTCACAACCATATCATCTTATAATTATCACAGAATTAATTCGCAATAAATTTATATTCAACCAATTCCAAATTTTTCAACTCAATAAACAACTCCATATCATAAGTACTTTTCCATCATTTCATAATTCCAATCAATTCATAATAATTTTATTTTTATTTCTCAATCAATCAAAATTTCATCCAAATCACTACCGTCTCAATTCTTTCAACTTCTCACAAATTCACAAATTCAACAATACCACATTTTTAAATCATATCATCAAGCACCTTAAGTAGAAGTCATCCAAACTCACATCAAGATAATGTATGTAAACCAGCACTTTATGCAATATAAACTACCAACTCAACCAATCACACCAGAATTATCAAAAATACACAAACTCATTCACAAAACCGAGCAGATGACTCATCCTCATCAAATGCTCACCAAATCATTTTCTCATTCTCTCACAAATATAAATAGGTGGCCACCAACGAGACTATTCCACCGGCTCAGTCTTGCCATCTCTCGACAGGCAGCTATCCCACTAGCTTAGCTTACCCGAAACACACAACCCTTTTTCCCTGAGTCAATCCATGCCCATTTCAAACACAATCACAACTAATTTAACTCACAATACATCACAATTTCTCAATCCAGCTCATAAATTCACAAGTCAACCAATTCCACATCACCACACATCATAATAAATTTTGATAACTAGTTAAATTATCTAAAAAAAGGTTAAAGGAAAGGTAGCCCGGTCACATTTTTTTTCAATTTCTCATATTTTCATTTAGAACAATCTCTTGTTGTCCAATCATAAATCAGTCATTTTCCATCTCATCTTTTGGGTTACCAATTTCTAACCAATCATTTATACAATCAAACTCATTACCAAGTCATACACAACAAGCCAATCAAATAAAATTCATCTCATACTCAAAATTTCCTCAACAAATTAATCCATCACAATTTACTCATTTGCTCATTAATAATATCATATATCAATCAATCTTAACTCATTTAAGTATCATCCATCCATACCTCATCTTCTAGTCATAAGATTATTTCTACTCAATATACACAAATTTAATTAATCATTTAAATATTTACTTTATATTCCATAATAATTAAATTCACCCACACATATATATCACACAACAAATTCACATTAACATTCAACATGCAAAAATCAATAATCCAGGGGTATAACCGGGGTACCCTCACACACACAAAAATAACTTATTACCTCACATGACTAGCGATTATATTCCATTCCGTCCAATTCCGATGCTCTTTATCCAAAACCTATATGAATAAATGTTCAACATAATTTTTACTAATTTTTAGAACACAATTATTATTCAAATTATTTATTTAAAAACACGGCTAAAATTATATAAAAATGATTTTAAAGATTACCGGAAAATAATTTATAGATTTCAATTACACAATTAAAATCAGCATGAAAATTGAGTCCAATAACATATCTGGTCAAAATGAACAGTGCCATATGTGAACAGTAACTGCTACAGTACTGTATGCGAACAGTAGCGTTAAGTCCATGTGGGGCCCGCCAAGTAACCGGTACAAATGGTGTCAGAATTAAATTTTGAAAACACTATCGGACTCCTCTCAAGCTCTAGATCACAGATATATAATCAGTTTTAATAAAAAAATAAATGGATTTAACAGAAAATTAGAAAATCTGTTTAGAATTTTCTTACCTTAGATCTGTAAATCCTACCTGGTAAAACCCTATCAAGATACATCTTAAAATGAAGGTTGAGAGGCCACGAATCCATAGAAACCAGAATCACTTGATTCTAACACCATATGTGAAAGTTATAAGAGTTAGAAATTTACGAGGGAGAGAGAGAGATATATAATGAAGAAGATGAGAACGAGAGGAGCTCCCTCATGCTCTCTCTCTTTCTTTCTTTTTATAAATAATAATAATAATAATAATAATAATAATAATAATAATAATAATAATGATGATGATGATGATGATGATGATGATGATGGTTAATTACTATATTAACCTTATTTTGTAAAATTACAATTTAATTTTTATAGAAAAGTTTCTTACATTTTTATTCGGACCAAATTGTAAAAATTCTTTTGAATAATATTTATATAAATCTTCCATTATATATATATATATATATATATATATATATTAGTATTTTATTTATATTTTTAAGGGTGTTACAAAGAAAATCCCACAATATGTGATGTTTTATTATGTTTGAGGTCAAATTGTATGTTTCTTTGTTTCGAATGAAATGAAACTTCTATATTTGGCCAAAAAAAATTATAGCATATGCCAAATTTTGGCAGTTAATGATTATTCATTATTTAATTATGTATTTATTATTATTGATTTGACTATATTTATTTTTTGAATCATCTTTTCCTTTTCTTCATATTTCTTCTTTTCTTTTTACCGTTTTTTTTCTTTCTATTTTCACTATTTCTATTTTTTTCACTCATAACAATACCTAAATTAATTAAGGACGTTACTATAGTAATTAATTACACAACTATTTTTAGCATTTTACATTAGATGAAATTAAATTTTCATTTTAAATATAACATTTTGCTATTTTTATGCTAAATTTAACATAAAAAATAACACATGCTTTAGGGATGCTATAACAAACATCACATTAAAGAGAAAAGTTAATAAATTATAGATTCGTTATTTCATGTGTACTACTGATCCTTAAGAAATTTATTTTGTTTAAATTTAAAGATATTGAGTAGCAAGCTATAAGGTATAATAGTGATAAAATATATAAATCTTTAAACATTGGTTAATAGTTAAAATTAAACTAACTCAAATGGAAATAATTTAAAAGGTTTTTTTTTTCACTTATATGCATTGTTGTTTATATCTCCACTAATAATTAATGAATGCAAGATAATTTTTAAAATCATCCAAAGAGATTTTCAAAAACATTTTTGGACCTTGCCTTTCACCAACCCACACCATTGAACAAAGAAGTCACTAAAGGAATTGGGTATTGATGGATTTGGGTCATCTATGTGGGTATCTACTCATTACTTCCGGGCTTTATGCTTGACTTGCGGGTCTCAGGTGCTGTCTAGCGGGTCTCTATAACACAATTAACAAGTGGGACTGGGGAGTCCCGTTCATACTCCGATGCTTAAGTTAGTGAATAGTACCAAGAAAATAGAGAATAGAATGATTTAGGGTTTTAGAAGAATAGAATTACCTCACATATCCTTGTACTATTCTTTATATAGTATGTTCAAGGAATTTAGGGTTTTGGGAGTACCTGCTAGATTTCTAACAAGTGTCCCCTTAGTCCCCCATTTTATTGGTATTTTAGAAAGATGTCATTTTTCTGTTATATGGTATTGGGTCTAATTCTAGTTCAATATCTACTACTCTATCAGGTATGATGAATTAGATACAACTCCAAAGCATTACTCTTATCTAAATGCAAAAGAACAATGAATTAGAAGATGGTCTTGCGATTCAATACCATGGCAAAAGGAACATGTAGCTAATCAAAAGAAATCAAATTGCAATTTGCGAAGAAAAGCGTCGTAGGCAACTTTGAATGAAACACAATCCAATTGCAAGAAGTTGATTTTGGGAAGTAAAGAAGAAGAAGACCAACAATCAGTAAAATGAACTAAATTAAATTACTGCCTGAAATTGTGGACATCTGAAACCTAAAAGCAAAAGATCGAACAGTATGAGCATGGTTCTTATCCAGCTTCCATCATTTTATCGTTTGGATGGTCATTGAGCTGGACCGCAATGAGCTGGTCTCTCAGAATATTGAGCTTCTAGACTTCTGAAATTCTGAGGCACCGCTGCCAACATGGATGTCCCAAGCTGTGCATGACTTCGGGTAGTCCAACCTTAACCTTATGCTACCACAAAAGAAATTGAGATGAGAGCCAAGATGCTTATAATGTCTCACCTTTTTAAACCCATTTATACATATTCTTTATATATTCTCACTAAAAATATTTACTTAATTATATAATAAATTTTTATATAAAAATATTATAATCAAAGTTAATTGATTATTACTCTTTAATAAATAAAATTTAAAATAATATTAATAATAATAAAAATACTTTTCCCTAAGATCGCTGAAGTCTAGCCAAATGTAGCTCTACCAAATCTAGCATTCTCTTCCTATTTGATTTTCCTGCAACACTGGACTACTGAGGAAAACAATCGATGCTTAGTGAGAAAATAAGCATATATATAATTAAATATAATCAACTTAATATTTGAAGTCATTTACTTAGACTTCCTCAATTATAAACATAATATGCCATTTTATATTCATTTATCAGAATATATAAAAAAAAACTCAACGTCACAAACAAATTTATAACACAGCATATCATACTATAATTATCACATAATTAATTCACAATAAATTCAAATTCAACCAATTCCAAATTTTTCAACCCAATAAACAACTCCATATCATAAGTACTTTTCTATCGTTTCATAATTCCAATTAATTCTTAATAATTATTTTTTTTCCTCAGTCAATCAAAATCTCATCCAAATCACTACAATCTCAATTATTTCAACTTCTCACCAATTCACAAATTCAACAATACCACATTTTTAAATCATATCATCAAACACCACACATAAATCATCCACTTGTGAGAAAGGTAATATATTCGCACACAACCACCTTTCACTTATGAGAAAGGTAATGTATATTTTTTTATATATTACACACACAATCAAACACAATTTCTCAATTCAACTCAATCACAATCAATTTAACTCACAATCACAATCAATTCAACTCACAACACATCACAATTTCTCAATCCAGCTCTTAAATTCACTAGTCAACCAATTCCACATCATCACACATCATAATCAATTTTGATAATTAGTTAAATTATCTAAAAGAAAGGTTAAAGGAAAGGTAAACCGATCACATTTTTTTCAATTTCACATCTTTCATTTGGAACAACCTCTTGTTGCCCAATCATAAATCATTCATTTTCCATCTCACCTTTTGGGTTACCAATTTCTAACCAATCATTTAGACAATCAAACTCATTACCAAAACAAACCAATCAAACAACAACTTCATCTCATAGTCATAATATCATTTTCACTCAACAATTTATTAAATTTTCACAATTCAATTTACTAAATTATCCATTTACTAATGCTAAACCCATCTATCAAAAAATATAGCAATTGAGCACTCTCAGTAATTTTCCATTTAATACACACAAAATTAATTAATTAATTACTCACTTAATATACCATAATAATTAAATTTACCTATTTATATTTCAAACAACAATTAAATATTAACATTCAGCATTCATCCCAATAATTCAGCATGCATCCGTATTTATATTTCCTCACCTGACTAGCGATTATATTCCATTCTCTTCAATTATGAT
>CANYLF011662959.1:0-15628 GCA_948193215.1 Bocquillonia castaneifolia | reverse complement strand
TAAATAATAGTTTGACTAACATAATTTTTAATAGAGGGAGGATAAAGTAGAATTTAGCAAAATGGAGGATGAAAAAATTGATTTTTGAAAACACAGAGAGTAAGAAATAGATTATACAAAATCTTAGGGGGAAAGAATAATTTCTTCGAGTATAAATGAAAATAAATTAATAATATTTGTTTACTTGAATTCATTTGATAATTGAAAAACATAAAAATAATGTGATTTTAATATCACATGTGCTAAAAATAATAAGTAAATATTTAAATAAGTTAGTTTAAAAATTGTGAGATATGTATATTAGATGTGTCAAAAATCAATTAGATAATTAAGGTGTGGATGAAATGAAATTGTGTTGATGGAATATGCTTTTTGATATTTTAATTATTAATAATTAAAATTTGAAATGATAATAAATTATGAAATATAAAAAATGATATTACTCAAGTGTTACATCTCTATTTTTAATTTTAGTGCTTACATGTCAATTCACATAAACTTTTCATCAGAGATTCTCTACTTTTCCGGTCAGATGGACTTAAGTTGTTGCATATTTAAAAATTTAGAGATTTTAGTGATATAAAATTCCGTTTAGGGATGGTTGTGTTATAACCATATAAATTGGGGGATGTTGAGAGTTGTTAACTCTTTTTTTCGTATAACATTTTAATAAATCTTTTTTCACATCAAATTCTTGTGCGATTGCTAAATATACCAACAGTTAAAAGGGAAAATGTATTAATCTCACTTTAATTGTGCATTAACTACTATAATCCTCTTATTTAATACCCGCCCGCAGCAAGACAAATCAGACAATAGAAAATCCCACGCTCACAAAGCGTTTAAAACACAGGACTCTACCAAAATTAAAACCCAAAAGGCGCGTGCGTTCACAGCTTCATTAATCATAAAAATTTTGAAGAGGAGCAGCCAACGACGTCGTATCCATCTCGGGAAACGGAGCCCAGACGTTTGAAATTTCTGCTCTTTTTCTTTGAAACTTCCATGTAGAAGCAGTTGATAAATAGAGTTTCTTTCCTTGGCTTGTAAATGAATAAGCCGAAAATATTTTTTTTAAATTAAAATAAAAAGTAAAGATGATTTCTTCACTGACTCCACTCCGTAAGCAACTCGGTGAGTAGTGATCATTATAAGCTTGTTTTTTTGTTGAAAGAAAGAAGCTTTTTTTTTTCAGTTGTTTTCAATTGTTTGGTTGCTGAGAAAGTGAAGGAAAATGAAGTCGGTGAATAGAAAAGTTCATAAATATATGAACTGTTGTTTATTTGTTCATCTGGGTTTTGCACAGAATCAAGTTTTCTTATAGTTGCATTTCGTTTTTTTTTTTCGAATTAAATGTTTGCATTCTTTGAGTGCTCAATGAAAGCACTGTTCTTTTTATTTTATTTTATTTTCTGTTTAATATTTTTGGTTTATTTAGTGATTAGTTCAATGAGAAAATGTTGAAGTTGATAAATTGTTTTCAGGACTGTCTTCCCTTAGTTAATGATTGGATTGCATGTTGAAGAATCGTGTATTTTCTGGGAAAATGGGGTGTAATGAGGTGCAGTTATGGACTTTTGTGGGGCTAGTGGGTGCATATCTAGATCTTTCAATTGCCTTTCTTCTCCTTTGTGCATCAGTTCTTGCTTATATTGTCTCAAATTTTCTGGCTTTGTTTGGGTTGTCTCTGCCATGTCCTTGTAATGGACTTTTTGGTGACCCCAATAGTGGCACATGCTGGCAAAGGGTGCTAGTAGATTGCCCATCAGAGAAGATATCCTCTGTTCAGTTCTCTGTTAAGAGTAAGTTCCCTTTTGATTCAATATGGGACAAGGACTTGATTCATGAATCTGATGTGAACCCGAACAGTTGTCAAAATGATGAATTTGTCTCGTTAGATAATGAAGCGTCATGTAGCTCATTTATGGAGAGGAGTGATAGAAGTGTTGGGAGTGGTGTAATGTCTGCAAGGGATTTGATGGAAGAGAAATTTGATGTCAAGGGAAAGGGGGTTTGGAATCAGAAGGCGAGACATGCTCTTAGGCGTCGTAGAAAAGGAGCTACTAGTAATGGAAAGTTTTCTGCTTCATCATTCGATACATTTCAGTCAGAAGAGCAAACTCTTCCTCAGTCTCCTGCCAGTGTCAATAAAACGGCAAATGAGAGTAACGAAGGTATGACCATGATACAAGATTTCTTGTGGTGTTGATATTATCAGAGTTTTCTATTGACATGAGTCTATATGCTGTGAAATGAAAGGTTCTAAATTTTAACTTTACATTTTAAGTTCAAAATTTCACTTTGAAAAGATTGGAAATGTGTTTTATGCAGTGAGAATTGCAGCAATCTGAATGGAGTTAAAATATTCATCAACAGTTTCTGGACACTAACAAATAGTTCCTGGATATAAACTTGACATAAAATGTGTTATTTTGTCTCTGTTTCAATGTTCATGAAAAGGTTCAAATGGTGGAATTGAAAAATTTAGCTATAATCAGATTCTTGTCAAGAGTCATATGGCCAATGAAGTAGCATATCTCAACTTTATAATGGCTCTACTCTTCCTATTTTAGTATATGAGAAGCTTTGCATCTTCTCTGGACCCTATTACATATGGCATTTAAAATTGAATATTGATTCTTGGGTGTTGGACATGGTATAAAATGGAGAAGAAAATGTTTTGAATATGATTTGAAGTTCATCTACTTTTTTTTGCATACGCTGATGCTAATATTGTTTCTGCATATTGTGAATGTTGCTTCTAATGTGCATCATTATGCAATTTTAGATGGCAGGGACTCATTGATGGATGCAGGTTTGTTGGGGAGACAGTCCCCTGGTCTTGAATCAATTGAACCTATAGAAGATAAGAGACCTACAGAGAATGATGGATCAAATGATGAGAATCTGAAACTTAATATACGGGGGGAGCTTTATGATAGCAATGATGAAAAGAATACCAATAGAGTCCTGGAACTTGCTCTTGAGGAAGAGCAAGCAGCTCGTTCTGCTTTGTACCTTGAACTTGAGAAAGAAAGGAGTGCTGCTGCTACTGCTGCAGATGAGGCCATGGCAATGATGTTGCGTCTACAAGAAGAGAAAGCGTCTATAGAAATGGAAGCTAGGCAGTACCAGAGGATGATAGAGGAAAAATCTGCTTATGATCTTGAAGAAATGAACATTCTGAAGGAGATCCTACTAAGAAGGGAAAGGGAAAAACACTTCTTGGAGAAGGAACTTGAAACCTACAGGCAGATGATATTTGGGGGCGAACAATTGGATTCTGATGTACAAGACACAGGAAACTCAGATGAAAACAGGGCATCTTCTTTGTTACATTCCAGTGAGGATGCAATGCTGATGCTGCAGAATATTAGTGACTCCCCTTGTACAACAGAAAAGGTTAAAAGTGCTGACAAATTTTCTGAATTTGAAATTGCACCTCCTGAATCTCCATATCATACACTCGCCTTTGGGAAAGAATTATCAGTCGAAGGGTTAGACATAGAGATAGATGAAGGGTTTGAAGAGCTGAAGCTGTTATCACCAGAAAAAAGTACATCTGTTCAGGGAAGAGAGGGGAAGAGTTTCGATATGCCTACAGAAATTGACTTGCCTACTGCAGAAAGATGTACTTTGCTTGAGAAAACTGTTGCTCCTGTTGAGGAAGTGCAGCAGCCGACTGACATTGGTACAAGCCAAGGGCCATCAAAGTCAATCCATACCTGTGATAAAACCAGGAGTCTTACACCATATAAATTTGATGGTTTAAAGAAGTGCAGTGGTGGTTCAAGCAATGCAATATCCAACATGGATCAGTGTGTACATGATATTCATATGATTGATGATAAATTAAATATGTGTGATGAAGCTGGAGGAAATGGAAAGGGCATTCTACCAGAAAATGTTTGCTTGGACATCCCAAAATCATGTGATAGTCCAGTCATGAACAAGTCACAAACTGAGCGGAACATCAGTAGAAGCTGCTCAGAAATAACTAGTGGATTACCACCTAGAGGTTTCTTGCAGAAAAAGCCCTTGCTTAGTGATCTTCGGAGAAATTCCATGTCTGCAGTTGATCATGAGAGGTTTAAAATTGATAATGAAGTTGGGTGGCTAAGAGAACGGCTAAGGATCATTCAAGAAGGTCGAGAGAAGCTCAACGTCTCTATGGAGCCCAGGGAAAAGGAAAATGTTCAGTTGCAACTTTTGGAGAGCATTGTGAGCCAGCTTCGGGAGATTCGTCAATTAACAGAATCAAGAAATTCTGTTGGCCAGGTCCCATTGCCTCATCCATCATTTAAGGTGGGTGGTGTTTAATTAATGTTTGATTATTTTAATATAGTTTCAATGACTGGCTGATGTATATCACATATGATGTTTTTTCCATGTTTTCTTTTTCATTTATAAACAGAATGGTAGTTTATGTGCTTTTAGTAATTTAATGGTGTTCTGGCACATGATAATCTCAGTATAGGAAAGTGATTTCCTTGCAAATCTTCTGTTTAATAAATTGCAAAACCATTTCTTGTTGGAGTTTTCTGACCCATGTACGGGTAAATTTTGGTGAATTTCAAAAGCAATTTTCATTTAGATCTGCATAGTTTTATTCCAGGGACTAGATTCTGTAGGGGGTCATATAACTGTGGATTTTCTCGGTTGCACGCAAAATTTTTCACAAGTGTTTCTTGGACATTTATTCAATTGTTGCTTGTTTAATGAACCTGGATTAATTTGCTCTGATGATGTTCTTGATTGTTTAGAATTAAATTTGTAAGTTCCACATTCTCGTCCTGCATCAGTTGATACATGCTTAAATATATGTTTCTTCACATTAGCATTATATAAGTAACTTTATGCAGTCTATATGTACATCTGATTCTACATTTTTTTTTTCAGTTCTCGTGTTGTGTTACTAGTGCTTGAATCTTTATTTTTAGTCACAATAACAGTGTTGCTTCCTTTTCATATTTTATGTTCTTCTATGGCTGATGTGATGACTGATAAGAAAACTTTATGTCTTCAGATCACGTCAAAGAAAAGGCGCTGGCGAAGTGTGTCTTTAGAAGTTACTAGAAGCACTTAAATAATAATCATGGAGTTGATAATGGTGCTTAATGGAGAAGGAAGCTCTTTTTTGTTTAAGAAAGCTCAATTTGAGTTGCTATAGGAAATACAAAGCAGATATACCAACTTTTCTGTGCTTTACCACATTTAATCTGCAGAAAGCTAGACAAATGTTGTTGGATCTTTATAGAAGCTGCTGACAGCATTATATGCAAAGGATGCCATGGGAGCAGAGCAAGTGCATTTTCTTATAAAAATGCAGTTTTTAACTATAGGCCTTGTAGATTCCACTCGAGAGGTTACAGTCCAAGTAAGTACTGTCTGAGAAGCAAATTTCCGCTACAAACAGTTTAATGTTTGAGAAAATAAGTTTCTGTTACAAACTGTTTTTTGGATTACAGTTGAAATAAAGATGAATAGTTTCACATCCTTTGTTTTTTCCTGAATTCTAAGAAATAGTTAAAGTCTGGCCAGGAAGTGTTCTTTCCTTAGATTTTTGTGAATATAAGTTTTGATTTTAAAGTTTTAAACTGAATTAATCCGTAATCAATTGGTTCAATTCAGTTGGTTTTGCTCACCCTACCTAACATTTTGTTTTCTCTTCTAAATGGTCCAACTTACTGCCTGCTCAGATGAAGTTGCAGTAAGATAATTTGCTCCCTTCTGAACTCTGTTTTATTATGCTAATAAATTTGCTATATTCACTAGGGAAAAAAAAGTTAATTTAAACATTCTCTTTGCAGCATTAACTTTTGATCAAATAACCCGTCAGTTATATTTGCATTGCTAGACAGAAACAGCATTACACTGATGATTTTAGTTGTACATTGCGGGATTGAAGTTGTTTTAAAGAGCAAACTAGCAGAAAGCACTCCTTATTCTTATAAAGTAACATAGAAAATTAATTGCAAACACCTAAAAAACCTCTCAAGTAGAATCGCTCAAAGAAACCTTTTGCTTGTAGCTACGCTGAGGTTTTCGTTTGAGGATAGCCCTCATAAGATCAAAGTAGAGAGGCAGTTGTGCAAGTGCAAAAAAAGACACTGGCAAGCATGTTGCAGCATATAATGGATAAGCTGCAAGTCTCAAGTTTTCCTTGAGAACAAAGAAATGCCCTGCACAGAAGGAGAGCAACATAGAAACTATAGACGAGAAGAGCGATGTTAACCCGATAAAAAGCTTCCTTGGTAAGTCTATTGCAAAATCACTTTCATGGTAGCGAGAGGTAAGAATTGTGAGAAATAAGATTATTGCAGTCACTGAAAAGCAGAGAGCTGCAAGGGATGCAATGGCGAAGATGTTGAATGCAGGTTCATTCTCAAGAACTGGTGCACCAGTCTCTTGATTTACCCCGCCTGGTATAGTTGCTGACGTCGCAAATGCCACTGTTGCAATGAGTGCTGCAACAACTGAACACGACTCTGAGGTTTTTGTGAGCCATTCGCTGCCTTTGACTACAAGCTCTTTGTGTGTGTCTCTGAAGATTTCTTTAGGGGTCTTTCCCTTCATGTTGTGTTTAACAAAGAAATGTGGTGGCATTGAGTTCTTGACGAACTGCATATCAAGAAAAAAGTTCATTAATTTCATCTATTGGTATTTGATAGGTGACTGAACGGAGTACTTGCCTGTTTAGCTTCACTTTGCTGAAACACAGCGTACCTTGTACCACTTGATTTCCCATTGCATCTGCAAGGCTGCTCCTGGAATTAGCCTAGGCCGGTAATCTCCAAGTTTTGCAGCAAGATGCAATGCACTGTTTCCATGTTTATCGAGTTGGCGAAACACACTCTCCTTGAGCATGCCTTTATTCAACAAAAGATCATAGACATCAGTTTGTCTATGTTCAACTGCCAGAAGCACAGCATTCTTCTTATTAGAGTCCAGGTCTAGGATAGACACAGGATAAGTGTCTAGTATTTTATCCACAATCTCAGTAATTCCCATCTTTGCTGCTAGCAGTATAGGCGTCTCCTTTTTCTTCAATTTTTTGTTTTCCTTCTCAAATGTTAGAAGCACAAGGTTTTTCTGAGATGAAGTCAACTCTTGTACTGCAGCTGGGTATGCATCAAGGAACTTGTCCACCATTTCTGTCACTCCAAGCTTCGCAGCAACTAATACAGGTCTATCATTCTTCTCTGTTGGATATGGTATACGGAGTTTGTAAACTAGGTCAGTCAACCATGAATTTTTTAAACAGAAAATGAACATATTATAACTATGTGCCTAGTTAACTTCCATTTTAAGACGAACTGAATAAGCTACCTTTCCCATGCTTTTCTCTCTTCTTTTGATTCTTTTCTTCGATTGCGGTCAAGGAGCTTGACCCCATCTGTGTCTCTATGCTGTGGGATATCTTGTCAGCCTCTGGTCAATTTAAACCTGCTGGAAATTCCGTGTTTCCAGGATTCTGGCCATCATTTGTATAGGTGTACAAAGAAGCTGTTTTAACCAGTTCATTCATTATCTGAGTAGCCCATACATGTCGTTCTTTCTTTTCTCTGATCTTTCTAATCTTTGAAATTCCTGAAAACAAAACCGAATTCCATGGTCTTTGTTTTCCAAGCTATAATTGATCAGCTGTTGATGAAACGAGATGAGAAAATAAATAATTTTAAGAGGAAAGCTTACCGAATCCAAGAACAACTAGCAAGGCATTAGCTATTATCTTGACGAATTGGCCAAGAGTCACATAATTCGGAGGATAATTATGTCTTTTGCTCTCCTCCTTCTGTAGGTTCCTATCTACAGAAGAGCTCAAAATGAATCAGTACAGAGAATGATATCACTTCAGAATGAATCTATTGATCATTGCTTACCATAAGACAAGCTGCACGTTTGCTGTGCATTTTCTTCATCATTCAACTCGGCATTTTCATTTTTACTCTTTCGTCGAAGAGAGGACGAGCTCACTTGATGCCCGATGCTTGATTTCTGAGTTGCACCTGGAAAATTATACATATATAAGCTCATTAGCAATGCATGACTGAATGTTAAAAAAATAATGTAGTAGTAAATTTTAGATCAACAAACTTAGTACTTGAAAGAAACTCCTGACAGCATAGAGGAAGTTCACGCAAGTTTCATAATTTTGCGGATACTTTGGACCTGCTTCATTTTCTGAATTGTTTACGCATGCTCCAGGATCATGTGTTTCGCCCTGAAGCTCGTTAACGATTATCCCTATAAAAAGAATAAATTTGGTACGGTAACTCTTGTAGAACATTATACTGTGTTTTCACCACTGACAGATGAGACATTCAAGATCATTAAACTAAGTTTTGCTCAATGATGGTTGAGGAAGAAGTTCTTACAGGGGTAGAAGAGGCGACTGAGTGGTGGAAGGTGACAGCCGCTTCTAAATGCATTAGGCTTAGTTGCTAAAATATGCAGAGGAGTCTGACCTTTCTCATTAACAGAGTTGACAAGGTCTGGATAATCGTGTATTATCTGAAATGCTAAACCTGTTGACAGAAATTGATTTGCTTCTCTGTTAGTTAACATTGATCTACTACAAATTATAACAGCTTGTCAAAGAAAATGAAAAGAAAACTTACTGAAAATTCTCCAGAGATAGCAGAGTGAAGTATGGTGTCCCCGTTGCTTCTTCTAAACAACGAATAGTCAATTTCTTTGCCTGCAGAACTGTAAACAAACTGAAGGCAAAGAAATGCATTTTTTTTGCCACGAAGAGCCGACAAAAAAAGAGGGGTTTCGCTCTCAGAGTTCCGCGTGCTGATAAGGCTGAGATCTTTTTCAGCTAGGAAATGACACAGTTTCGCGTTACCAAGAGCTGCAGCTAGATGGAGAGGCGTGTTGCCTCTTTCGTTCTTCATGTGGAGGATTACTGAAGCATTGTCTCCAAAAATTTCCAAGAGCTTCATCACTACCTTGGTGCGGCCATTAGATACTGCTATGTGCAATGAAGTGTCTTCTGATTTAGTTATCCTGGCATATTGAAGACTTGGATTCTTCTGGTACGCCCTGACAATTTGATCCCACTTGCCTGTCATTGCACTTTCAAATATGGCATTAATTTCCATTTTTCAGAAGTTTTGGAAGTCCCCTTTTGCTTGTCACATGTTATTTATCTGTCTAATCTTCTTAAGTTAAATAATTCAACAGTAACACAGAATGTGCTTTTACTCTACCACAAGCATGCCAATCTTCTAGAATTCTTTTTACCGTCTCTTGACACAAGCAAGGTATTTCACCAATATATATAGTTGAAATTTCCTTTTACCATAAAGAAATAATTAAGTATAGATACATCAAGTACCATTCCGTTATTTATTTCTTTATTTTTACCTACAAATGGTAGCATGGTAATAATGATTTGTGCAAATTTTCATGTCTCTTACAAAAAAAAAAATGCTGTCGGAAAAGTATTTATAGGGTATTTGGGCTGTCGGAAAAGTATTTATAGAGCATTTTGCCAAATAAGATGAGTTCTTAAAGTTTTCATCAAATTGGAGTCAATTGGGAAAAATTTCACCAAACATGGATAAATTTCAGTGAATATGAAAGACTAAAGAGTATCTCCTTTCCCCTGTTTTTTATTTTCAACTTCAAACAACCGAACACGCTTCTTTTATTTCTTTTTTTTCATAATCCATTACTAATATAGAGACACTCACTAGTTTATAGTATTATTGGTCAATTAAGAATTATATTTATTTTAATTATTTAGCCAAATAATTTACTGAAGCCATATTATTGTTTAATACATCTATATGTATGAAATAAAAAAAAAAACTGAGATCACTTTATTTATTAATATATGAAAAAATAGTATTTTTGAGGACTAATTTGCTAAAATGTTTATGTATATTCAAAATTATATCGAAATTGACAAATATATCCTAAATTGAAAATTGTGACAATATCAACCAACATTTATTCAATTGCTCACCAATACCAATATATCTAAACCGTATTTGATTGATTGAACTCTTTGATTGCAAATGTATCAGTATCCACTTTCCACATGGAATTATGTCAAAATAGTGGAAATGTCATCAAAAGCAAAGCATGCCTCAAGGAAGCGATAAAGCATATAACCATGTCATGGCTACTAAGTAGAAACTGAATTACATTGTTGATTTAATTCTATAAGGACTACTCCAAACAAGAACGTGCAGAGAGCACTCTTTATGATTTCCCATAAAGAAAATAAAATAAAAGATCGACTGCAAAATCCGAACACCTAAGAAAAATCCCTGGTACTATTTTTAGAATCACTCAAAGAAACCTTTTGCTTGTAGCTATCCTGAGGCTGCTCTCTCAGGATAGCCCTCATGAGATCAAAGTAGAGAGGCAATTGTGCAACTGCAAAAAACGACACTGGCAAGCATGTTGCAGCATACAATGGATAAGCTGCAAATCTCAAGCTTTGCTTCAGTACGAAGAAATGTCCTGCGCAGAACGACAGCAATATAGAAACCACTGATGTGAAGAGCGATGTCAAGCCGAAAAATAGCTTTCTCGGTAAGTCCATTGCGAAATCATGTTCGTGGAAGCGAGAGGTCAGAATTGAGAGGAATAACATTAGTGCTGTCACTGAAAAGCAGAGAGCTACAAGGGCTGCGATGGCGAAGACTTCGAATGCAGGATGATCTAGAAGAATAGCTGTGCCTTTGTCATTGAACCCGCCTGGTATAGATGCTGAAGTTGCAAATGCTACTGTTGCAATGAGTGCTGCAACTACGGAGCAGGATTCTGAGGTTTTCGTTAGCCATTCACTGCCCTTGACTACAAGGTCTTTGTGTGTCTCTGTGAAGATTTCTTTAGGGGTTTGTCCTTTGTTGTTGTGTTTAACAAATGAATATGCCTTCATGGAGTTTTTCACAAACTGCATAACAAGTACAAGTTCATTATTGTGCCCTGCTGTTCGAACCTGGGACTCTCAGGTCAATTACAAATGTCCCAATCACTGAATGAAACAGAGTATTTATAAATTCAGGTTTGCTCAAACAGAACATACCTTGTACCACTTAATTTCCCATTGCATCTGCAAAGCAGCCCCTGGAATAAGCCGAGGACGATAATCTCCATGTTTTGCAGCAAGATGCAATGCACTGTTTCCATGTTTATCCAGTTGTCGGAACACACTTTCCTTAAGCATTGCTTTATTCAGCAAAAGATTGTAGACATCAGTTTGTCTATGTTCAACTGCCAGAAGCACAACATTTTTCTTACTGTAATCCAGTTCCAGGATAGCTGCAGGGCATGTGTCTAAAATTCTATCTACAATTTCAGTAATTCCCATCTTTGCTGCTAGCAGTAAAGGTGTCCCCTTTTCTTTATATTTTTTAGTTTCCTTCTTGTCAAATGTTAGAAGCACAAGACTTTTCTTAGATGTATTTAACTCTTGGACTGCAGCTGGATATGCATCAAGGAACTTGTCCACCATTTCGGTTACTCCAAGCTTCGCAGCAAGTAATACAGGCTTATCATTCTTCTCTGTTTGATGCAGATTACCAAGTCTATAAACTTTGTCAGTCTACTATAAGTCTTTAAACAGAAATAGTACATTTTTATTGATAATAATGTGAGCAAGGAAAAATTGTATTTGCACCACCACTACCAAAGCCAT
Source organism: Bocquillonia castaneifolia (assembly GCA_948193215.1). Lineage (NCBI taxonomy): Eukaryota > Viridiplantae > Streptophyta > Magnoliopsida > Malpighiales > Euphorbiaceae > Bocquillonia > Bocquillonia castaneifolia. The sequence continues at coordinate 3,969 of CANYLF011662959.1, read as the reverse complement.
CGGGCCTCCCAATTACACCGAGCTTCTGCTGCCGAGTAAATATATGTGAAAAAAACCTCACAAGCTCAAAAGAGCTGAGAAACAGACGCAAGAGGTGAGGTGCTAGTTGAAATAACAGCAACATAAGAAAAAGCTACCAACTGAAATGGTACATATTGCATCTATGTGGGGTTTTTAGTCTAAATGGTATCTGAATTTTGCCATATATTTCACTTTCGATCAGAAATTGAGTTAACATCTCGGCCTGAAACAAGAATAAATGTTTAGATACCAAAACTATAGGAATTAAAGTTTGGTACCGAAGTGAAACATATGGTATAATTCAGATACCATTTAGGCTAAAAACCCTATTTATGTGGCTACTTAAGATGAATTGAATTAGCCTACCTCTCTGATGGCTATCTTTCTTATTTTGGTTTGCAGAAGAGGAATTTGGCCCAATATGCGTCTCTATGCTCGATGAATGTAAAACTGCAGGAAATTCAGGTGGATCTCTATCCACTTTAAGCGAAGAATTTCTTGGATCCTGACCTGTACTATCTCCATAGTTGTACAAAGAAGCTCTTTGAACTAGTTCATTCATTATTTGAGTTGCCCATACATGTCGTTCTTTCTTTTCTCTGACCCTTCTTATCTTAGAAATGCCTGAGGAAAATACAATGATCTTTGTTATTCGATTAATTAGCAATTGGAGCAGGAAAATAAATTAATGCTATAAAAGAAAATTAAAGCTCACCAAATCCAAGAACAATTAGCAAGAAATTGGCTATTATCTTCAAGAGTTGGCCAGGAGTCTCATAATTCGGAGGGAAATAATGTCTCTCTACAGAAAAGCACAAAAAGAATTGGTACAGAGAGAAATAATGATATTACTAGAATGAATGTGAATAATCATTGCTTACCATAAGACAGGTTGCTATTTTTCTGTGCATTCTCTTCATCGTTCAACTTGGCATTTTCATCTTTACTCTTTACTCGGTGAAAAAATTGTCTCACTTGATGGACAATGCTTGTTTTCTGTGTTCTAGCTGGAAAATAAATGTGCTTGGCTTGGTGAAAATTGCATAACTGAAAGTGAAAACTAATCAAGTAGTACTGAATTTCAGATCAACTTACTTAGTACTTGAAAGAAACTCCTGAAACCACAGAAGAAGCTCATGCAAATTTCATAATTTTGTGGATACTTAGAACTTGCTTCATTTTCTGAATCGTTTAGGTATGCTTCAGGATTATGTGTTTCAAGCTGAAGCTCATGAACAGTTATCCCTATAAAAATAACAAATGTGGTATTATAATACTTGCAGGACGTTATGCTGGGGGCTGAATCAATGACCGCTGAGGTATTAAGAGCATAGTTACCAGATACGCAGTACATAAATGGAAAAAGGTATGTCATTTTTGGAAAAAAACTTGTTCTAAAATTTCCATTAGAAAGAGTTCCAAATCAATCGAGTATCGTTTCACGATATGCATTTTAAAAAGTAAACTTTCTATTAAAAAGAATACCAAATCAATAAGTACCGTGATTTAGAATGTGGTACACAACATCTAGAACTTGATGATTTTGAAGAATCCGGTAACTATATATGTCCAAGAGTATTGTACAAAAATTTGATTGATGATGCATGGCTGAGAAAGAAATTCTTACAGGGGTAGAAGAGGCGACTGATTGGTGGAAGGTGACAGCCACTTCTAAATGCATTAGGCTTGCTTGCTAAAATATGCAGAGGAGTCTGTCCTTTCTCATTAACAGAGTCAACAAGCTCTGGATAATCGCGTATTATCTGAAAAGCCAACCCTGTCAACATAAATAAATTTGCTTCACTCTTTGGAAATTAATCATATATATTCTATAACAGCTTGGAAAAGAAAATGAAAAGAGAAAACTTACTGAAATATTCTCCAGAGATAGCAGAGTGAAGTATGGTGTCCCCATTGCTTTTTCTGAACATGGAACAATCAATTTCTTTATGTACTTCTTTGTAAAGATAATGAAGGCAAAGAAAAGCCTTTTCTTTGCCATGAAAAGCTGACAGGAAAAGAGGGGTTTCGCTCTCAGAATTTCGAGTGCAAACGAGGCTTAGATCTTTTGCAGCCAGTAAATGACACAATTTCGCGTTACCAAGGGCTGCAGCTAGATGGAGAGGCGTGTTGCCTCTTTCGTTCTTCATGTGGAGGATTATTGAAGCATTGTCTCCAAAAATTTCTAGTAACTTCATCACAACCTCGGTACGGCCATTAGATACTGCAATGTGCAATGGAGTGTCTTGTGATTTAGTTATCCTGGCAAATTGAAGACTTGGATTCTTCTCGTATGCATTGACAACTTGATCCCACCTGCCTTTCATCCCACTTTCAAATACCCCATTAATTTCCATTTCCAGAAGATGTGTACTTTCCTTATTGCTTGTCTACTGGATACGCAATTCTAAATATATATATACACGTCTGATTTTAATTTTCTACAAGGTCGTCCAGTGTTTTATACTGATGTTTCTGTATTTTGAAAATAAAAAAAAAAAAGTCTTGCTTGTACACATGGTATATCTAGTACAAACATATTGAGCCGATCTAGAATTTTTTATTTACTGTCATAGCCTGTTGAAGTAAGGCATATATCATCTACAGTTTAGATTTTCTTTTTACCATAAAGAAATAATAAACTAAAGAAACTCCATTTGTACACTGAAATCGAAACGAGTACCTTATAATAATTATTTTTGCAATTTTTAATGTCTCTTTTGGCTGAAACATGCTGTTGTAGTAGCATTACTTTCGGTTTTATTTTTCTTGTCAGTGAAGTAATCTATTTATTCTTTACGTGCAACAGTGTTCTCTTTCCCTTTCAATTTGTTAATAAGTTATGCAGATTTTTCTATTAAATATTGCAGAAAACAATAATATCAAGGAACTAATAATAGCCTTTTTATCTATTCCTTGCTGCAAACATTCAAAGACACCATAAACGATTTCATGAAATATTTAATGCATTAAGTTTAGCTTTTCGAACCAATTCATCTTGGCTGGACTGGTACTACCCGTGTGGATAGGGGTGAAAGGTCTCAAATTTGAGACCCATCCTTGCTAAATTATCAAAAAAAAAAAAAAGGTTTACCTTTTCGATTCGATGTTAAATATTTCTCATGATCATTAAGTACTGTCAAATTATGTACGGAAAGTTTTCCTAAAAAAATTTTCATGTCATATTGTTAATTGCAAAGTAGTACTAGAGAAGTACACAATTAACATTAGAGCTACTAGCTGGTACCCAGTATTCAGGGTCAGAAACTTCAAAAGTTAAATATCAGAAGGTTATAATAAGAGGGAAGCTGAAAAGCAGCCAAGATAATCACATTCAGGCCTGTGAATGTATAAATAGGAAATGCTATGGATTGCAATTTCCCACCAAGTATTAAATAATGACCCGAACAATATGAGATCAGAATGGAAGCCATCGATGCGAAGAGTGATGCCAGGCCGACGAAGAGCTTCTTAGGCAAGTCCTCAGCAAAATCTTTTTCCTTGAAACCAGAGGTCCTAATAGCAAGAAAGTAAACCAGAGCAGTGACAGAGAAACAAAGAGCGAGGAGTGAGGTGAGAGCGAAGACATCAAATGCGGACACACCGTCAAAATTCGGTTTACCCTTTTCTTCATTGATACCGCCAGGGACAGCTGCTGCTGATGCGAATGCTACTGTTGCAATGAGTGCTGCAACTACTGAGCATGACTCAGATGTCTTGACAAGCCATTCACTCCCAGTTTTGACAAGTTTTTTGTGTGTTTTTGAGAATATCTCCTCTGGAGTTTCTCCCTTCTTGTTGTGGAGAGTAAAGAAATGTGGTGGCATGGAATGCTTTACAAACTGCATATGCATATAAAAAAAATCATAAAAAGAAAATTTAACAACATTTCTGAAACTGAATTAAGATGACGATTAATTAAGTACTGTTAGTAGAGCGGAGACAAAG
>CANYLF011661023.1:0-31637 GCA_948193215.1 Bocquillonia castaneifolia | reverse complement strand
CGATGCCTACATTAAATCAATTGATTCGTCATGGTAGAGAAGAAAAACGGCGCACGGACCGTACTCGAGCTTCGGATCAATGTCCCCAGAAGCAAGGAGTACGCCCGCGTGTTTCAACGAGAACACCGAAAAAACCTAATTCAGCTCCACGTAAGATAGCCAAAGTACGGTTGAGCAATCGACATGATATATTTGCTCACATTCCAGGCGAAGGTCATAATTTGCAGGAACATTCTATGGTCTTAATAAGAGGAGGTAGAGTAAAGGATTCGCCAGGTGTGAAATCCCATTGTATTCGAGGAGTCAAGGATTTGCTGGGAATTCCGGATCGAAGAAGAGGCAGATCAAAATATGGTGCGGAAAAACCCAAATCGATATGAATGGAAGATGCCTCTGGAACTTGTTTTTCTCGGTCAGTCGAGTTTATTCGTTCCAATTCATTGGTTTAATCCGGTATAAATCTCATAGTCGGAGAATCCGCTTTTGCCTTAGCTTAGGATGAGTTCATAGGCACAGTACAGGTTACGTAGTCAGAGTGAAAAAGATCCGATGTTCCAGATCCAGATCCGCTGCTAGTCTTTGCTTCACTAGTCCTTGCTTCAGTTGGTCTACCTACTGTTTGCAAGATCCAAGGTCGGGCATGAAGCTTTGGCTCAGTAGGCTTTGGCATTCGACTTTGGGAAATAGAATAGATCGCTTACCTTGCTTTGGCATGCCAGAAAGGAAGCATTTCGCTGTGGTTCAAGATCATTGATTGAGTAGATCCCGAGACAAAGGGAGTTGAAGTGATCCGAGGGGGAATAGAGAAAAGCAGTTCCGGGGGTTCTGTTTGCTTAAAGAAAGCCTAGAAGTCATAAGGAATAGGGAATAGGCACTGTACCGTCAGCGAACTCTAAGGTTTGGCTTTTTATTTACTTTCATTAGTCAATGTCGCATTTCGAGTGCTTGGTTAGATCTCCTAATGTAATGAACGAGAAGATGCGGTGAATCAATCAGTATTAGCTAAGGAAAGCATTCTAATTCTGGGGAAGAGATTCAATCTTTCTTTATAGGAAATTGAGATTTATAGGGAATCTGTGCTTACTAAGCCTTTGTTTGAAGGACCGGTCTGAAAGTGCAAGACTCGCTGGACCCGGACTGACTAATTGCTAAGAGCTCATCCCGAGTTCTCTCGGGACGGGATAACTCTCAGTATGGCATGAAGTAAGAAGTAAGCCAAGTTCTCTTTGCCGTTACGTTAGGGTGACTCGAGAAAGCTTGAAAGGGAATTCCGAGAGCCCTTAAGCTTCAAGCTATCCGGCTTCAAGCCGCGAAGAAGGAATCCGAGCTGCATCTTAAAAGAAGGAAGATCGTTCATCAGCGCTTTCAGTAACTAAGAGTCAATCAGGTGCGTAATCAAGCTAATCTCATTCCTTAGGAGCTGGAGCAATATGAGATGAAAGAGTTGACTTTACGTTGAATACAGGAACTCGTTTTCGGTGGAATGAACTATCAGAGAAGAGAAGGCTGAAAGCCTAGCCAAAAGCTTTTGAGTCAAGTACGCAGGAAGAGTTTTTAGGTATAGGAATAGGGCATTCCATTCCGCATTCTTTGGCACGAGGGTTTGGCTTCCTTGATTCAGGTAGGAAAGAAGGGGCTATGGCATGAAGCTTGGTTCATTCATTTCTTTGGAATCGAACTCTCCCTCAAAGGAAGGGAAGGAAGCTAAGCGTTTAAACGGATAACGAGCGAAGCAGCTCTCACGCGTCTTCAAACCTTCGTCGATCTCTTGTTCTTCCTGTCATCGATATAGCTCATATCTTTCGCTTAGGAACGAGCAGCTACTACTTAAAGATAAGTATAAGTACGTGGGCGGGCGAAGTAGCTCAATCAAAAGATTAGCTAAGAAGCTCAATAGCAACTGTATTGTATAAAATAGGTCGAGTGAATCAGAAATCTAACGATTACCTGAGCCGATAGACGAACTTGTAGAGTCAGAGTCTTACCTTAAAGCCTAGGGACTACCAGAATTGTATGACTCACTCACCTTACCCACATTCCCTGTGAACTCCGAAATTGAGATCTTGGAAGTCAATTACAGTAGTTGAACGGCTTGTAAACTTAGTGGAAGACTAGTGAAGCTATAAGCGTTCTTAGTCATGGCATTGGGGAGTGAATTCTACCATTGATGTATAGCTTTTTTTCTAGGAGCAGTTAGTCATCCATCTCTATGGGAGTTCAATCAGTCGATGGAAAGGAAGCCTTATCTTGAAGAGCGTCTAACAGCCAATACCATCAGATTTGCAGCTTTCTTGGCCGCCTGGTTCTCTGGCCAAGAATGAGACTTGGGAGTAAGTATATTAAGTATATTCTTAAGGAAGCCGATAGCGTGAATAATCTGGTTTCAGACCCTCAAGCCTTTCAAGCCCTACTAAGTAAAGTGGGATCATGCCTTGGCAGAGTTACTGGCACAAGCCTTCCACAAGACGACTGACATATTCTTGCTGTAGAACTCTTATCTTTTTCATCTAGCGCAAGGTCAACCCCACAAGCCAGAACTAGATAGTATGTTCCTGGTAGGAGTGGTAGAAGCGATTGAACAGCTTTCCTTGGCTAAAGTAAAGGGGATCGATCCGGGGGAGGGGGAATTGAATCATCAACTGTGGCACTGACTTGAGGAATAAAGCAGTGAATGCTGCCGATACCGGAGCAGCTAAAGGAACTGCCATCTCACGAATTGGATTACTTTCGCCTCAACAAATAAGTGCTTGGGCCAATAAAATTCTACCTAATGGAGAGATTGTTGGAGAGGTGACAAAACCCAATACTTTTCATTAAAAAACCAATAAACCTGAAAAAGATGAATTATTTTGTGAAAGAATTTTTGGGCCTATAAAAAAGTTTAATTTGTGCTTGTGGGAATTATCGAGTAATCAGAAATGAAAAAGAAGACCAAAAATTTTGTGAACAATGCGGAGTCGAATTTGTTAAGTTGGCTCAAGAGGGCCTTGGCTTCTACTTGAGTTGGTCGAGGTCAAGTTGGTCTTCTTTTCTCCATAGATCGGAGAATGTTAAAAGCTTTCTCTATCCGCTAGGCGCATCTTTTCCTTAACTCTTGTTGAGTAAGATGTTCTTCTTCTTGCCTCTCTAGCCTTACTGCAGTAGGACTTGTTTCAGCTATTCACAAGGATTGCCTCGCCCTTCTAGGGAGTTTTTTCTTTATCGTTAATTGACGAACGAGATAGCTTTGTCACCAACGCCTTCTCCCATTTGTTTCATATACTTCCTAAGTTATTAGCATGACATGTGTTATACTTTTTGTACTTATATGCTTAATACCACTGCTCTGGATAAAGAAAGACCAAAGATAGGCTTCCTATACCGGACATTAAAAGACTTAAGCCCTCGTTGCATGGAATTGTAATCTTCGACCAGAGTGATGGCCTTCGTAACGAGCATAAGAGCTGTCAGGGTCATGGGGAGGGACTAATTGGACTACCCGTAAGAGGATGATGTCTCCCAGATACTATTTGTAATACGGTATCTCACAGTAATATGGGTTCCCCATACAGTATTCCCTCAGGTTCTTATGCAGTTTCTATATCTGTGCGCCGTTTATTTTGAGCGAAGTGCTTAGCTTATAGTGGGATATCCTTATAATACTACTGCCCTGCAAAAGTCTTTCTCCCCGCCAGTGTTTAACCTGTTGGAGTTGCGTTCTCTTCTACATGCCTGACTCCGTGTCCGTCTATAATATAGTGAGCTGGGAAAGTCCTAATTCTAACATGAATTTCCTTTAATAACGTGCTAGCGGTTCCTAGAATACTAGCAAAAGTAAGAATAACTATAACGTAGATAATCTTTATAGTCTCCCTGGTCCCCTTTTACCAGTAGTTTCTAAGGCCAGTGCGTGCTACTTTCATCGCGTGGGAGTTATGAATTTCTATTGCTAAGCGCTTTTTTAAAGCAGTGAGCAAACAAAGCAGTTTGGACAAGCGAAATCCAGTAGGCAAAAGATAAGTAGAAGTAGGCGGCGGAAAAGTGCTTGTCTCTTCTTAAGAAGGTGACTTCGTCTCTATATCAGTAGTCCGCAAGCGGGTAAGTGAGCGAATAAGTTCCAGACGATCATTGCATAGGAGCGCGGGAATGGGCATTTTTGGGTAACATCACCTAACACTAATCACATCACCGATAAAATGCATCACTTTACCGATGTTCCTAATATTACCATAACTCGGCTTATTATCCGACCTATGAACCAAATCCTTTATTCGATGCCGCATCAAGATTGTTTCTTCCTAGAAAGTTGTTGGTTGACTTGATGGCGATACTATGAATGAGCTACCAAAGACTAGTTTCGCTTCCCATTGAGATGATTTTTAGGACCTGGAATTGATTAAGTGAGGGAGCCTTCTGGGAATTGCCTAGCTCAGCTACGAAGATTGACGAGAAGACCACCACCTTTCATAAGGCCCTTCCCTTTATATAATATAATAGAAGGCAAAAGCAAGAGTGAAACTACGAGCTAAAAGCAGGCGTCCTATTATAAAATAATAAGATAGCACCAGACGCCCTCCTGCCTCCATAAGATGGTCTTATGCCCGCTTTAGAATACCAGCGGGAGAGTCATCCGAGAAAACGGAGGCGCCGTAAGATTATATGACCAAAGGCCTTGTCACGAGTAGATTCTCGCAAAGCCCCGTAAAAATGGAGTGCTCGACCTTCAGGTCTAGGGAGGGTAGGACGTGGTTCAGTTAGTTCAGTCAGGTTCGAGAGGACCATTTCGTTTACGAATCGAGTAGAACAAGCAAACGAAGCTACATAAAGAAAAAAAGTGGAAGACTGATTGGAGGGGTTTGAGGTTGAGGGGGAAGGCTTTAGCAGTTGTTGGTAATGTTGCTGGCGGAAGATTGCCTTCTTTCGTGAATTCATAAATAAAGATGTCCCCAGATTATCATTGTCAAGGCAGTTTCAGAAAAAGAAGTTGTATGTGGTATGCCTTGAATTGAAAGAAGAAGAAAAAACTCGGAAATTCCTGTTCAGTATGGTGGAGAAGAAAGATTCACTTATCTTATATATATGAAACATGTTTTTTAGAAAAGCACTTTCTTCCCCTATATTTTCTTGCTTCGACTCTACTCGCAGAAGACTTCAGAGTGTGAGAGAGCTAGAGCCAAAGACGTCTTTTTTTCGATGAAAGCGGAAAGGAAATGCCACTTAGTTAGGTTTTGGAGAAGACGATTATAGATTCAAAGCAATGACCGGGCTCAAGCCCTAATCCTTGACTTGACTTGAGTATAGTCATCTTTGATAGATCTATTCTATGTGGTGGGGCGTTCCCCGATGATCCATAATTCAAGAGTCTAGAGTTCTTCCCCCCTTTTTAATTAAGACAATTTCGCAACGAAACGAGCTAATGAAGGAGATTTTCCATTTATGAAAAAAAGCCTTTCTTCAATTCTCGCTTCTTAACTCCAAAAGTCTCAGTCTAAGCTATCTAAGCCACCCTCTTACTCTTAGCGAATGTAGGAAAAAGACCGTACTTTTGACTTTTCTTATTCTTATTATCTAAGAACTCAACTCAGTTTAGTCTTTAAAACCTTAATAGCTTTCTTCAAGATTGAATTGAGGAAAAACTCTTTAATAATCCAATGCATTCTTTTCGATTTAGCGTAGAGATATGCCCCATTCTCCATTCATATTTGGAATGGAATCATTTTTCTTTTCTTCCTAGCTGAATTTCCAAACCTTTTCTCCCCACCGAAAGCGAAAGGGAGTTAGGGGAGGGGCTTGCTCTAAACTTCAAAAGATATTCTCGCATTTCAGTGAACAAGGCAGTGATTCGACGATCATCTAGTAGGTGTACCGCGGGTGGCTTCTCTCTTTTGGTTGTATATATGTGTTTTGTGTGCACTCGGGTTTTTAAGGAGCTGGCCTATAGTCTTAGCTAATAACCAGAAAGTAAACCTGGCTCCTTCCAGTCTTTACCTGGAAATGAGGACTCTTTTGACTCAGATCACAGAGAATCTCCCCGTCTCTGGTCACGGGCCTCTGTTCCAGTTTCAAACAGAGGGGCTAAAGGAAAAGGCGAGTCCTAGAAAAAGTCTTCTTGTTCCGTGGGGGCTCTACCAAAAAGCATACAATGACACAATCAACAGGTGAGTCCTTACCCGCACTCCAAGCAGGTGGATGTATGGACGAAGATAACGACTTAATCAACTGGATTCACCGAAGCTATTTCCTCTAGACAGAATGAGGCTCTCGTTGAGAGATCTATTAGTGATTGGGCCACTACCTATAAGCTTGAAGCTCCTCTTACTGAACTTAGATGGAAGAGATAGTAATGAATACTTTATACGCTACGATTTTTTTTTTTTTTAATAATTTCTAGTTATAGGAAAAGATCACTCCTATTCTTCTTCTTATATAAGATATTATCTAGGACTTCCGACGAATGAAATTCATTCTTTTATCCGAATTGACCATCTGTTACCCAATTAGTTTTCAATTGAGTTATCCGAACTGACCATTCGGAGAAGTCAATTTTGATGGATGAGATTTTGGTTGAAGAGTCATGTGCCACTTCAACTTCAGACTCTGATTAGGGTTCTGCTGTCACTAATAGAACCGGAGGGGCAACAATTTCATATAATAGTAATAGAGACCACCATTCGCTTTGAGCTTGAAGGTGACGAAGAAGCTGCACAAACCAGAGAATGCGCTTCCGTATATTAAGTTGAGGAATAGGCAGTTCTTGCTCACAACTCGGCAGCGATTTCATCTGCATACGGCTTGCCCCTGCTTCAGAAAATGCTTTCCGTGGTTAAGCTTTTTTTTGTCGATAAGCGAAGGCTTAGAATCATTTCGTGTTGTGCCCGCTTAAAAGCTAGAAGGAAAGAGTCGTAGTCTTAGGGCAGTCACCCTAGCCCTTTAGTCATATTCAACCATTTCTGGAAAGATAGCCAGGTGAATCAACACCTAGTTCTTTCGTACCCAGGGGATGAGACTTTACAGACGACCTTCTGCCCTTTTTTTCTTTTAAAGAGAGATCAAATTTGAGATTAAATATGGGAGCAGGATTCGCAGCAAACTAGATCGACACTTTTGACTTTTATAGGTGCAAGGCATTAAAAAGCCCAGGTGCAAGTGACTGAATTAGCCTGTTGCTATCTTTCTTTCTGAAGGACTGACTTATTTAAAAAAATAGAATAGGGATAGAAGAAGTTGGTATAGCTCGAAAGCTTTATTCGAAAGAAAAGAAGAAAGTTAAGTTAGTCAAGATAGTTAGTAAGGGTACGGAGCATTCCACTTCAGAATTACGGCATCGGTTCTTGCGAATGAATCTGCTGTTGGAAGAAAGTATAATTTAACTAACTGTATCCCAGACTTAATACAACGAGGTTAGCAAAGAGGGAAGGGAAGAGACAAACCAAAGGTTTCGGCTAGCGAAGTGAGTGAGCGCGGGTAGGCAACGAAATTCACTGATCTTTTCGAAAACGAGGTCCTATTTACTTACTTATAAACTTAGTTTTGATCACGGCGCCAGGCCATAAACAAGAAATAGCCGGCTAAAGGCCCAGCGAAACAATAGCGAAGTCCGAGCGGTATAAGCGAGGGCAGATTTAGAAAACGTTCACGTGGCGAAAGCTAATGCGCGGTTGGAGATGAGCCTAACAGATCGAAAAGAATGAGTTCATGTTCACGGCTTTAAATAGGAAATCCCAGTACCCCTAGGGCGAGAAAGAATAGGAATTGATCTAGCGAGTGTCAGATGAAAGGTTTCGCAATGAAAGCGAGAGACCAAGGGGCGAAAGGCAATAACGATTTGGCTCCAGGGTTTGACTTGACCCTTACTGATCTTGTCACAAGGATTGTTGACTCAAAAAGGAGTCGGCGTAACCGGATAGAAGCAAGTAAACGAAATTATGCCATCAGTAGCAAAAGCCTACTGATGCACTCTGGTCTCATGAACGGTAAGATGGCTTATCTGTCACCAAATAGGCTCAAGAAGGCTAATCCTTAAACAGAAAAAGGCGAGTTGCGCTAAGGTCTCAGTTCCAGGTCCAAGTACTACAGACGAAGGAAGCACACCGAACCACTATCATCCGAGAAGCATGCCTTATACACTCATAGAGGCCTTTACAAACAAGAGAAGTAATCGCACATGGCGAAGACGTATCACGGTAGGGACTGTTTCGACTACTAAGGAGATGTACGAGCTTAGTGTCCTTCTCTTCAATCCAATAGCAAGAGAAGGTAGAGGAAGACAAACCTTATGTCAAAGCTTCATGCTTATTACTTTTTTACCCTACGTCCTACATGCCTGATCTTAATGCCATTGAACAGAGGATCTTAATGCTTGCTTGGAGAGCGCAAATCCTTACGCGGTAAACCAATAGCATCGGATTCAGTCCTTTCCTTCTTTCTTACTTTCATGGGTTGGCCTCTTTCCGAGCTATAGCAAAGAGCGATCCAAGCACGTCACGTACGACCTTGGCATCCATCTTGTTGCTGTTAAGCGTATTTTACGGTATGTTGCTGGCACACTTCATCATGGTCTCCTTACTACTCCACTCCTTCATCTCATTTCACCCTTACTCCATATTCGGATGCAGATTGGGGGAGAAAGACTCTGATTAGGAAAGGGTCCCCCTCTGCCTACGGCCTGCTCGCTACTCGCCTGGCTGACTACGGCACTGGCTTTTTTCTTGTCGCAATTGAAGAAGAATCAGCTGCTAGTCTTTTAGCCACAGACGCTCTTGAGTAAATATCGGCTGTGGTCCTATCAGCTCAACCAGTTGCCGGTCTTGTTTGCGTAGTAAATGGTTTTGGCGGAATACGGTGTTTAGCTGTTATTAAAAATCAGGTCTGTCTGTAAGCAATTACCTTTCCTGGCTTGCTTTAGCCGGTGACTCTATGCCCTCCGCTTCGACTTCAAATGTGAGAGTCGAGTCGGTTGTGCTAGAATCAACTCTAACCGTAGCAGCTCTTATCCTATCTGCTCTTGGTCTTATAACCGGTGGTGGAGGAAGAGAAGTTCAAAGGGAGTTTTAAAAGAAAGTAATAAAGTAAAGTAAAGGTGTTGGAAGATGAGGAAGACTGCAGTAGTGAAGGCTTCAACCCAGAACTTTCGGGTCGGGGTGTGGTGAGGGAAGGTTTGCTTTATAATGGATTCGAAGTTCGGCTTCACTTCCTCTTGTTGAAGAAATAAACCTGGTTGGTTCGTCTTGCTCAAATCAGCGAATTGCTATAAAGCATTTCTTTGTCGTCACAGAGAAGTCCTGAGAAAAGAAGTGGATTTGCTCACAGGCGGAGGATGAAATAGAACCCGACTAAAGTTGCTAACAACCGGCCTACAGTGAGTACTCCCGATATTACCTTCGCTGAATCTTTCCTTTGGATTGTCCCTGAGGAATGAGACTTTCTTATTCGGAACTACGACTCTCATTGAATATTTCTTTCTCACCGACCGCGAGCGATGTGGTACGTCAGCGGCAAGAGCAGCTAGCTGATTGAGATGCCACAGCTCCTTCCGCATCTCTATTCGCCTCTACGCTTGAAAAAAGCTTTTTGATCGCATCTAAAACGGCAACAAGTGTGTGCCTATCAAAGCCCTTGAACTAACCTTTTAGGGCATTCTGAGGCTGAATCGTGTGGATCAGCTCCTTCGTCTACCTGCTACACTTACCGATATGCAACTGACTGAACAGGACGGGCAGGACGGCTTTTAGGCTACCCCCGCTCGAACTCAAGTCATTGCTCATTCCCTTGCCTATCTAAAAGAAAAAAAGATGGAAGCTTATTATTATATATTCTATTTTAATATAGTGATTTGAGTGCCTATCCACTGCCTTTACTACCTACCCATATGGGATTGTTGCTCTTGAAAAGCTAGAATTTCTTAGAAAAGAGAATCCGAATCAACTAAGTCAAGCCCACTACGAAGAAGTGAAGAAAGCCCAATATTGGGCCGTGCTTTTTCTTCCCCGGAATGACCTGGTTGTTGATCCCTAATACGATATCGGTTACCTGGCCTCTTTCTCCCGAATCATCTTTCTAAAATGAATTTTCTATGAGATGTATGGACAAACAGATAAAGAGTAGCGAACTATTCAGCGACATATGAGTTTGTCGCATAATGAGCCGCTCACGACAGAGATTCGATTACGGATTCGCCCTATCCACCAAGAAAGGTAAGAAGTAAGAAAGAGATATACAGATCTTAATAGGAAGCTAGACTCATTCTCTTGTGAGTCAGTCACTCTAAATAGAATAGACACCTGTCTCAGGTAAGGAGGACTCTCTTGCTTCACTGATTCAATCTTTCCCGGCTCGGAAGGAGGAGAATTTGTCCATGGGAGGCCTAAAAAGGGAAATGAATCGGGTCTGTCCGCATAGACGAAGCTTGCTCCTTTCTGTCATCTAGCCCTACCCTAATCAATATCAATAAGGGGAAGGCGAAGAGCTTTCTCTTGATCCTGGGAGAGATCGGGCCATAATCTAATAGGGGAAGGCAAGACCAGAAGTTTATCTATCTGCAAAAGGCGCTGGAAAGAGGTCGAAAGTAGGGCGGAGGGTGGGCGTAGCGGATTTGATCATCCTCTGCTCGTAGGGATCCGGGGCACCGCCCAGAAGCGTCACGGACGAACCGAATCGTCTCGCAGTTACACGAACCAGCTCAATCAGCCACGACCGATAAGATGTCAGACTAGTAAAAAGAGCAGTACGCACCTACATTTTCAAACCTTCCAGCAGAAAAGCTCAACTAACTACAACAATAGACTGAGAGAATACCATACCAATAGACTAAACGAAGACCCCCCTCCACAAGGATAGAACACACCAATAAAGAAAGACCGGAATTTATCTAATAACAGGATTCGCGCCATAATTATATATTAAAATTAGATATTCAATATAATAAACAGCATATTTGGTGAAGCAAAGAGCTTCGGTCAAAAGCAGATACCACACACTCAATCCAATGAGCAAGCACATAACATAAGCTAGACGAATCTCTATCTCTTTAGAATGTAGAAAGAAGATCTTTTGTCTCAAAGAAGATCTTTTGTCTCATGGTAGCCTGCTCCAGTCCCCTTACGAAACTCTCGTTATTGGGTTAGCCATACACTTCACATGTTTCTAGCGATTCACATGGCATCATCAAATGATACAAGTCTTGGATAAGAATCTACAACGCACTAGAACGCCCTTGTTGACGATCCTTTACTCCGGCAGCATCTAGGGTTCCTCGAACAATGTGATATCTCACACCGGGTAAATCTTTAACCCTCCCCCCTCTTACTAAGACTACCGAATGTTCTTGTGAATTATGGCCAATACCGGGTATATAAGCAGTGATTTCAAACCCAGAGGTTAATCGTACTCTGGCAACTTTACGTAAGGCAGAGTTTGGTTTTTTGGGGGTGATAGTGGAAAAGTTGACAGATAAGTCACCCTTACTGCCACTCTACAGAACCGTACATGAGATTTTCGCCTCATACGGCTCCTCGTTCAATTCTTTCTCTTCTAGTAAGGCCTTGCCTTGGAAAGGCTACATTCGATTCTGACGACGTGTAAAGCTACTGCCCACCCCTACCTTTATTTATGCTATACAGGAATCCACCAAAGATCTCAGAGTTTGAAACTTACACACTAGAAACCTAAATCCTCAAAAAGCAAAAAAGAAAGATAGGGCTCGACCCCCTACCCTAGATAGAACCCTTCCACTGGAGAACAGCCATCAGACCGGATTTGTCGTAAATAATTATTTGTTAATCACAGCGAGCGGCTCTCTGGCCATTATCAGACTATTCAGTGACAGCTTCTGATGAAGCGAAACGAAAAAAGCCTATTTATTTTAGGTCAGGCCTTCAGAAAGACTTGTGCCATCTTAATCTTCTAGTTTGCCGCGTACGCTGCTCTTAGAGTCGATTCCTACTCTCGAACCGAAAGCAGGTAAGCCCAAAAGCTTTGAAGCGGAGACTATTGGTAGTGAGAGAAATGTCATCTAATGAAAGGCAGGTGCCATCCCCGCTGATTAAAGGAAAAACTCTTCGCTGGGAAAAGTCTGAAGGCCATTCCATTTTGGGTAAAAAGGAGAATATTTAATTGGAAGATCTTTCTTTCTTCTTAACTTATTCCCTCCCCTCCCATCTAAAGAATTCGGACTGGACTGGTGAATGGTAACCTAAAAGATCCTTTATTAACGCATCTGAAAGCACAGCAAGCTTCATAGCGAGCAAGCAAACTAGAATAAAAGTTAGAAAATTCCTTGACAATGGAGGATCCCCAATGACAATATCGTCACCAGTAGGATTGATTGGGGGCTATGAGTTGAACTATACCTGTAATCATAACTGTTGACATGGGTTAACTCCTATCCTGTAGGGACTATCCCACATTGAATCGACAACAAGTCTCTTTCCAAAAGATTGCTGCTTGAAACGAAGTCTAACTCTTCCGGATACGCAACGCCCCTTCTGGAAGCCTTACGACAGCTACTTTTCTTGTCGGCATAACGACCGCTTTCGATAGCAATCAAGGATTGATTTCGGAAGGGGGTGCGAAAGAGTTCAACACTACGCTCATTTCGTAGATCTACGATTTCCGGGTAAAGGATTTTTGCTTAGCTGCTTAGCGAATCCCCTAGCTTTTATGAAACTTTTCACATTCTCTTTGTCTTTCTCGATGGCTATCCGGATAGCGGAAGTTAAATCATTTGCGAAAGCTCTTTCTTCGCACTCTTTTGAATCTAAGTTCGATTCGTCCTCGGGCACTCTTCCAACTTAAAGAAAACGATCTGATGTCACTATGCTTAACACATGAAATAGGACTGCTTTCCTGGGCTAGCCTATTAGGCCGCTGTGTAAGAACTCTATGCTATCTATGGAATAGCGGTCAGTGCTGCTGACTGCTTGAAAGTTTGAACCAAGTCTTGGATTCGGAAGAGAAGTAGGCGTAGAGGATATTGGGAAAGATCCCACATCTGGTTAACTGCTTTAGGAGTGCCAGCTATTACTGAAGCTGTGAAAAAGAATTGCTAGCGAAAGTTTTCTTAGTTTAGTCACCGATAAAGAAAGTAGCTAGGCTTCCTGGTGGTATGAAAGAAATAGATCTTAGTGCCTTAGACGACCTAGAAGGAGGATTGCTTATCTCACCCGTAGTCGCAAGGAGCGTAGCCCAAGATTCTTTTGAGACGAATGAATGCCGAAGAAAGGAAGGCCGTCGTGAGAGCTTACTCCGCTGTTCGTGGTGGTTCCGGGTTGCTTTTTACTTAGGGGTAAAGGAATACCTTAAGGCAGCGAGCCCTTAGCGACTGAATTCGTCTTTGTTTTGGCATTTTAGCAGGAGAATTGGAAGAATTTAATGACAAAGCGATATTATCTTATTAGAAAGCGGACTAGGAGCGGAAGGCTAAAGGGAATTTATTTAGTTAGGAAGGAAAGAAAGTGACATCTGAAAGTCTGATTCGGATTCTGCTCTCGCTGTTCTCAAAGTATCGAAGAGACCAGAGGGAGAGATCTCTCGTCAGGTCTTGGGTAGTTTGCCGGAGGTGTGAAAGGTGGGCTTCACCTGTAGCCTTCTAAGGCGAGGCCACCCTATATCTTCTCAGGTATGGGGTGGAGGAGGAGAGCGGGTATGTGGGCTTCTTCTACTGGTACTGGATTACTTTACTGACTGGAATTATTTCAAAACCGGTAGAGGATTGGGAAGGTTACTAATCTTTCTTTCGAGTGCGGCTCTATGCAAAGGTTATTCATCTTTCCCTAGGGTGCTTAGGAATGAGAGATTCTTATGCCCTGCCTACGTCTATTCATGCTTGGTCTTCTGAGAGTTAGGATGAAATGCGATCCATTCAAAGTCTGAGTTTGTACAAAATTCCTTCCTCACCAAGTAGTCTCGTTGGTCTTCAAAAGAAGACAGTCGAGCTAGGAGCTAGGGGCGGCGAAAGCTTATTCCGGGAACGCTATTTCCCGGCCTAGGACAGTTAGTTGATTGGATAAGAGGGGAGATCCGCGAAGGGAGTATCAAAAAAGAAAGTAATAGGAAAAAATAGGGCTCAATCTGAAGATGGACGGTCTTTAGGCACTCGTCCCTTTATAGGGGTGGGTTCAAATCATTCTATATGAGGAGCCAGTTGAGATTGATATATAAAAAAGTGGAGTCTTTCATCTTTCTCCTACCCCTACAGATACAGATACAGAGACGGGGCTTCCTTCACTGCCTGCCCTATTTGAGTTTTCGTTAAAAGGCCAATTTGAATGCTTAGAAAACTTCAGTGAATTCCCTTGGCAGAGTACATTTCAAGTGATCCAATTCGTTTCTGCGTTTAGAAGTTGCCGTAGAATCCATCTTTGGTGGTTTGGTCTACTAACGGAGTCCATTTGCACCGGTACCGATCACGGAATTTGCACCGAAAACAAGACCGGTCGGGCATAGCTATCCCTCCCTCGTGGAAGTGGCGAGTCCTATTCAATCAAATCCTTTCTATGCTACCGGAAACCCAATCCATTCTATTGTCTACAAAGCAATACCTCTGTGCTTTCCTCGCCCCCTTCCCTTCCTTCCCGGCACCAAGCATTCCTAGATATTGTTCCAGTGGTGGACTACTCGCATTGATCCAGTGGTTTACTATCCGGACTTGCTCGCCTAACGAAAGAAAATCATCAATACTTGGCCAAGTTGACCCATACTATTGCAGTTTCTCCTACAGCTGCTGGCGAGCTACTCTTGAGACGGAGCTGACTTCCTAACCGGCTAGCAACGGGCACTGGCGACAGAGAGATTACTAACTGGCTAGCAAAGGGCACTGGCTTGGCTTCCGGAAGAGATAGTCCTGTCAGTGGTAAAGGAAGCGGGAGCGAAGGGTCGACTGAGCGAGTCTATTGCAGCCTCTTTTTAAGGCAGGAATAACTAGGTATGACAGTAGCGAACCAGCAGCAAAAAGCAAAGATGGGTCTTGTCTTGTTAGCAGGAGTTGTTAGCAGGCGGAGGAGACATGGAATATTTCTACATTGGAGGTGGTGCTCCTGTAGGGGAGGGGCTTCTAAACCCATACCCTGCATTTCCAAGCAAGGGTGGCACTTAGTAATAGGGTTAGTTAGGTAAGCACGAACCACGAAAAGAAGAATCGCCCTTGAAATAGATGGGTGGTATTCTTGTTTTGAGTAAGCCCCCCAGGCCCCAGGCCCAAGAAAAAAAAAAGAAAGGGCAGTGTGCAAGGCGCTTCTGGCATGTAAGATGGATATTCTAGGAAGAAGAAATTGTTTCATCTAGCCCGCCCTGCCATAGCCTTTGGAATCATATCCCCACCTACCAGCATCGGACTCATTGAATCGTAGCTAAAGCTCATCCCTGGTCAACAGCTAAACTCTTGAGTGAGACCACGGTAAACCCCACAGCAAGTCTCAGTCAACTTCTTCAATAGAAGCACTGGCAGAAGGCAGTTCTACTGTAGTTTCATAGGGCCGGGTAATACCTCTATCTAATACTACGCGGGCCTGTCTTTCCTTCGCTTCGTGTGCTCCCCGATCTCTTGTAGGTATCGTATATAAGAGAAAGCCTGACTACTTGGAGAGGGGCGCCTAGCTAACGGAGTTCACGAGGAAGCGACTTCAGTTAGTGAAGCGAGGCCTCACACATTAAACCATATCTTACTGAACCGAGTGAGGTATAGACAGATTATACCACAGCTTGTGTTGTGGCGAGACGAAGGGCTTTTTTTAATTACTAAAGGTCATTCGCCTTGCTTGCTTACCGGACAAGAAGGATTCTTAGACCTATTAATGGACTATAGCGAACCATAAGGAAGACCCTCGTGGTCTCCCTGTGACTGGCTAGGAAACTGAGATCGCACTCTTTCCTACTCCAGGCAGGCAAGTAGTACGGGATACGGACTCTAACTCAAGCCTACAACCCCGTACAGAGTAGTGTGTGCTGCTGTGTAAACGGTATATTCGTAGGATGTTCGATATTCCTATGGATGTCGGACTCTGCTGGTATCCTGTTTGGACTTCGTCGCCAGTACCTTTCAAAAAGAGCCCTTAAGAGCTCTTTTTTTCTCTCTTTTTCCGGGATTTCTTTTCCATATCATTATTGATATAAGGAGTTCTACTCGGGCCTCAGTTTCCGACCTGGCCCTGGGAGACTGCTTGAGCTGAGCCCCTAGATAGCTTTCAAAGTCTGCAAACCTTGTTCTCCCTCCCCCCCTTACACAACCGGGTGGAGGATTCATGTAAACTTCTTCCTGTGGGTCCCCGTTCAGGAAGGCATTTTGAACATCTAATTGGAACAGAGGCCAATCTCAATTCGCAGCAATAGAGAGCAGGAGACGAGCTTAATCTACGCCTCTTTCTCACAAGTTCTTCTCTCGACTGGAACCGATTCCTGGTGTGCGCCTACCGTGTATGCGATGAACCGAACGTATGCTTCTCTCGGACAAGAACCAGAAGTACATCTTTCCTTGAGGCTTCATGGCTAGCTGCAATGAGACATGCCGATAGAGCAGTAGCAGGAATAGAGCCAACAGATGGATAGGCTGAAAAAAGAGTGAGACCCATAGACATGATGGAGTCAGCCCTTAGGGTATATGCCATAGGTACGGGGTCATCAAGAGTGGCTACTACAGAGAGAAGCACGAAAGTGAACCGTCTATAAGCCCCTCAAAATCTGTGTTATAAATGATATCCCATCGACTAAACCGGCTTCGCCCAGTGGCACGAGGACTCTTTTCACCATCAAATGGTTACCGGCTTGCACGAGACCGTTTCGGCTTACTATAGGCGAGCACCTTTTGACTAGACTAAACAGCAACCTCGCGAACACCTGGGATCATTTCTTTTCTCACGAAATTGTTAGATTGATAAAAAGACTCTACTTATTTATTATTTAGGATTTACTCCGTGGGATGATTTCACCCAGATTGCTCTGAATCTCTAAACTAGTAGCCCGAAATACAGATGGGATGGACGATATATCAAAGGTTTAGCCGTATGCCATACCTACCCACCCCATTCTATTTCAATAGATGAAATCTGTAAGGCAGCATAAGCCTACGTTCAATGCTTGTCGAAGCGAACTCCAGCGACTGTGGTTCGACGTGGGCTATATACAGCCCAGGCAAGCAGCGAATTTAGTAATTTAATTAGAAGATCATTAGTTGATCTTCTTGCCGGCCTAGCGCCATTGGCTTTTGCTTTACTTCTTGTAATTGTAAGAGCTGACCCAGCAAAAGGGCATAGCAGATTTCTCTTTGCTTCATTCATCCTTAGCGCATCAAAGAGGCCGCTTTCAGTTAGTGACCGCGGTCAATCTCAGGCTTCTTACACGTATTTTATGTGCCGCTATTCAAGAAGACTACGAGATTAGGAAGATTTTGCTTGCTTTTAGCGGATTGCTTACTACTAGGTGGGATCTACTTCTCAGTGAATTCATCTATAGAGAATAGGATCAGCACTCGAGTTATCGCTTTTCTGACCTAGCAATATCGCGTGAGTGAAGAACGAAGTCTCTGCTTACTTAGTGACTAGGCGTAATAGCTCACTGGTCTAGTTCCCAACCGCCCCGATTCCAACCCGCCAGAACCTCCTGCCCCTTGGTTGAGTTACCACCCTCCCTCCACTTGTCAGCAGAGCTCCATTTTAGGATCTACCGTCACACCCTTACCTCTTTCCAGGTCTTTCTTGGACTTTCAAAAATGATGGATCTAAAAGTGTCCTTAGTCACTCTCTTTTATCTAAACATCCTCAGTGCTTTAGATACTTTTCTCTCTCCTCCTGGACCCCCGGAATGTGGGATAATTCCTGCAAGCCCTTCTCTTTAATATTAATAGCAACCGATTCTAGCAGCTTAGTCTTTCAAAGATGAGGTTTCGCTTAACGCTTAACAATCTCTTCCTTTTTCCTATCGAACAAGCTCTTATACTCGTTCCACTAAAGTATAACTTATCGTTACATTCCTCTTGGAGCTATGGGGTCCCCCTCTATACGGATATTCCGCGCTAAAGCATAAGGCTTTGAGATTAGCCAAAAATGAGAAGATTCATTTAATGATAAGATGATGGGATCTGATCAGTACTGCTTGCTTTCGGCCGGTATAAAGATTCACGAACGGCTAAGTCGTGACGGGAAAAGGGGTACACAGGGCTAAGGAATTACACCGGAGGATTGGATTGAAAACTGGGATTGGCTAAATCCATCTTAAACTTAAAAGGATATCTGACCCTTGTCCTAACCCACAGAGCGGTAAGGAGCGCTCTACTACCATGGACAAGGATAGGCTAAGGCAACGTGCAGTTGGCTGCCCTTAGACAAGAAAAGCTAAGGCAAGGCCGAGCAAGGAGCTTTTTGCCGCAACTTTCCCTTTGGTTGAATTCGTTAGACTAAGGAACGAAGCTGCTTTGCAGAGTTTACGAAGCGAAGGCAGAAGTCAGCTTGACTGAGCATAAGCGGAGAGCACAAAGTCTTTGCTTTTCTTTTTGGCGTGAGACCTTCCCCAACTCTTTGATTGACCGCCTGATCATTCAATTTATTTTCTTTTTGAATGGAAAAGGTCATTTTTTGAGGAATAGAATTTTGAATCGGATCTAAGATGTGCAGCCTAAGCCTAGAGAGGAAGGACTGACAATCCAGTTCATCGATATAGGTTAATTAAGGGCATATGCCAGGTCTTTTCAGAGTTCCCAGGCAGTCTCCTTCCAGTTTATAGCCATCCAATTTGATAAAAATAAACCTCAATGGATGATGGATGTGAATGGAAAATCTCCTTACATTCTCTGTTAACACTTCGTCCCAGGTTACATACATTGGATATGTGCCAAAATAGCACTCACTAGTAGAATATGAATATAATTATAATATGCTTATATCTCCAAGGAGGCTGTCAAATACAGCTCGAAAACTTTAACGAGTTAGAAAGGAAATTCTTCTATTTCTTGCTCCTCTGCGAATTTCGCTTCTCCCGATCTAATCCCGCTTAAGCGGCTGGGACAACGTAATCTCTGTAAATTTCTCTATTGGCTGGCTCGCGGGACTACTTGACCAGTGGAAACACTCCATTTGATTACTAGTTATTCATTAAGCCCGTCTTAAATGCATACTAATTTAATTTAGCCCAGGAGGGATTTCTCGACTCAAATTGAATACGAATGAGCGCCCGCTGCACCTTTCTTCTCTAACGGTGGAGCATATTGAAAATAGCTCTGCGGTAAGGGAAAGATTCTCTAAGAAGCACAAGAGCTGGTACCTAAGCCAGTGCTATCTTAGAGTTCCAGTCTAGCGGATCAAAGAATCTTTCCTTCTTTTCCGTCTTCGTTGAGTGAGGAGCGATGTCAAGTCTTTTTATTGTTCCGTGAGTGAATGGAAGTGTGGTTCTAACTGCTTTACCGGTTCAAGTAATCATTCCAAGCCCTGGAAGTCTTCCTACCTGGGGAAAGAAAATAGAGAACTTGCTTACTATCTCCTCCATCTAAGTTAAGTAAGAGGAGAGGACCGTCAAGCTTAGCCTTGAGTTGGACTGTGGTCCCGCGAAGCTGGTATCCTCAGACCGCCTAAGAAACTTTCCTACTATCGAAGGAAGGAAGTTCACTGCTTCTTTAAGCAGCAATTATCCGATCAAGGCCACGCACAAAAGAAGATGTCTCGAATGGGATTATTTCAAGGCCAAACAAAATAGCCTAAACAAAATAGCCTTTATAAGAATAAGATAAGAGAGAGAGTGCCTCACCTTTCTAAATCATTATAAGCCCGCCGACACACGGTGAAATGGGTGCTTTGCAGTTAAGAGGTATGAAAGAACTCGACCAAAGAGAGAGGGATTCGTCGAGTGGGAGAGACTTTGAAAGTCTGCATTTTTCTCCTAAAGAGGGCAAGCCAGCGTCTTGTGAGAAAGCCTGCTTTTAGCCAGTTCCAAGAAAAAGAAAGAAGTAATCAAAGGCAAGCAAGGCAAAAGCGCTAGACAGCTGAAGCAACTCTTATTTATAAGAAGCAGGTGGAAAAGAACAATATCTTCACTTGACTGACCCCGGAAAGTGTGAGTTCCCCTCCATATCGATCTATTTCTTCGATAGAGCCCTCCACAAACTGTGGTGAATCGGGCTAGTCTGTCTATCTTGAGTTTCCCGAGGTTACCCTTCCAAACGCTCTAACAATCTCCAAGGCTACTCCTTATTAGTGCTTGGATGTTGGTCCAGACGAGCCAGTGGAAGTTTCTATCTTGGAGCGAGTTGGATTCTCTCCTGCTTTACTACCAAGTTTCTTTCCGTCGAAGTGAATTGTTTACCTTCCTGCCCGGAGCTGATGTTTATCCTACTTATCCTTCTTCCGGCTAGTCAGTTTCAATTCATCCAGTTCCCTTGTTTGGAGGTCTATACGAGGCGAGGGTCCGGCTTGGGTAAGGGGTCGGATATTCGCAATTCCATCAAGCTTAGGCAAGTGCTAGGGCAAGCTAGCAAATCTGTTATCACGCTTTTGAAAGTGCCTTTATCTTGAACGGCCAGTCACTCCGTACCTGTGAGCAATCTTGTGATAAAGCCAGGAAAGCCAGCCAGAGAAAAGGCTAGGTAAAAAGCTAGGGACGAAGTGACTCGAGCGACAGGCTTTAGGTACTCGACTGTTAAGCAGAGGGTTGCTTTTCTAGGCAAAACCTTCCCAGCAATTTTAGTTCTTTTTTCTGGAGTTACTCCCTTTGCTGTGGGTCGAATAGGGTCCCTGCCAGCCTTTGATCTACTTTGAGTGTCTCCTAAGATGGGAGAAGCGCTTACAGAAACAGAAAAAGCCAATTCCATTCCGAGGGCAAAGGCAAGTGAGAAAGCAAGTTGTCTTACTCCATCTCTTGGGGTTACATTCCGTTCAGTTCCCGTGTCCTTCCCAAGAGTGGCATTCCCTTCTTAAGGCTCTAGCGCTCTCAGAATAAGAATATCCAGTCCAGCCCCTGGGAGAAAGGTTACATCTCGTAAACCATAAAAAGATAAGCCTTGTCAACCCCTTTCCTCTTCCTCTTAAGAAAGCGTAATCTGACCTGACTAGAGTATGGGTGCGGGAGGAAGAAACCTACAGACGATCTTTCGTACCGGTTCCCCAAGTGTGATTCTGGTTCCAGGCCCGTGGAGATAACGAGATTACCTAAATCTTTTCTCGGTGCGAAGAATAACTTTGTTTCGTTAATCTCTTTCTCTTCCTATTCATTCGTATATTAAGTATTTCACTTCTGGATAGCTGTCTATGGCTTATGGCATCAGGCAGCCTAAGAATGAATGATTTACGCGCTCCTTCCTTCATGGCTCTACGCCTTATGTCTACTAGAACCGGGTGTGGAGCGTAAAACGAATCAGCTTCTTTCAAATCCGATATTTCAACCCTGGAAAATAAAAACCCTTTGCCTTGACTTTCGCTGAACCTACTACGTACCTCGATCAATTACCTTAGCGCCCTTCATTCCGACCACCCTTTGGTCTTCTCCCTTACTTTACTTGGAAAACTAATACGACTTATTAAGAGGAAGAGCAGGACCCTCATACTAGGTTAGCCACCATTCCTTGCTTGGATCCTACCTCTGCAGCTGTCGCTATTCTAACTTCCGGAGCTGCTATTCGTATTGGAAAGGTAAAGTATGAAAGCTTAGCTCTGCTTGCTTTTACAGAGCCGCAGATGGAAGCTTTTTCGACCCTCTTACTGGATTGAATGAGGGATAGATATTATTACTTTCCAACAAAGCGATTAGGGCATTGAACCTGGAGTGCGAAAGCCCTCTGATTACAGTTTTTTAGGGATGGGATCTTCTGCCTTTAAGCTTTGAGCTGGTCACCGTGGCAGTCTAATCTATAGAACCAGATAAGCCAGGCCAATTAGTTAGTGTGGTATAGCTGTTAGTAAGGCGTAGAGCAGTAGCGGTCAACACTTTTCCTGTTACAGAATCGACTCTGAACGCGGTTCATGGCACGGTTAGCGGTTAAAAAGAATAGCGATTGGAAGTTCTTGTTTTTGGTGCTGGAAAACACCCGGTCTCGTATTAGGAAATGCAGCTTGGTATTGATATGGAATCGTAGGAAATGCTGCTTGGTATGGAATAGTTTGTATCCATGGTCGCCTATTGCTACTAATAACCTAACAGATAGAATCCTCGTCGATATGAATGGAAGATGCCTCTGTAACTCTACAATACTTGGGGCTTCAAAGCTTAGTGCGAATTCCTCTTGCCCTTTAGGGATCCCCAGTTCTCACGTATTGTCCCTTCTTTATCTTTTTGATCCCAGCGAATTATGCATTCGCCTTTGATAAAATAAAAAATGAGACAAGACAAAGCAATGTGGAAATGAACTGCTTTTTTTTCTACTATTTCCCAGTAAGCAGTAGTGAATACTTGTCAACTCGTTTATTCAAGAATTTTTCCGAGTTCTATTTATTTTTTTGCACTCACTTCGAGAAAGAGAGCTGAAAACGCAATCACCGCTTCTGAACTTTTGAGCAGGGTTTCTCCGCCTTTTGCCTGCTTTGAAGAAGGGCCGAAGGGAGCGTACACCGAGTTAGATAGATCAAGTGAGCTGAGCTGTCAGAGTCCCAATCTACTAGAGCGCCTAATATTAAGTTGCGGGCATTCTTGCTTTTAGCATCCGTCCTCGGTCTCATTCTTAACATTCTCGTTCTACAAATGTAGTTTCGCTTTATAGTTTCGGCTTGTAACTTCCTTTTCTCATAGAGAAGAAAGGCAGGCTAGCAAGACAAAAGCTACCATACCATAATTCGACTGTCATTCCATACCTGAATTATATTCTTTATTAAATAGGTCTGTTAGGGCGAATGCCCAAGGACGAAGAGGACTGCTCTTAGGCTTGGATGAAATAAACCTCTCCTGCCATAAAGTAGTGATGGGTAAACTCCAGCCGTTTCGGGTTCTCCAACAATGGTCTATGGAACGGGCTATGCACCTAGAAGATTCGGAACAGGCTAGGGATGAAAGGGATGCAGGCTTTTCAACCTGCTCCGATGCCCGCTTCTTCGCCCCCGCATATGGAAAAGGATCTGCTCTTGCCAGTAGGTATGCTGGGATAGGAGGAAATGCTATTCGTGCCGGTGAATCGATAGGTTCACTTTCAGCCTTACCTCTTAGGTAAGTGAAGTGGAAGGCTCTGCGACCTCTACCACTAGTGCCGGATCAACTGATCATTGCCCTTGTATTTGTCTCTTCTGGGTAAACTGCTCAACCATAGATAGGTAACAACAAATCCTCTGCTCCGCTATTGATGGATCAACAGGTGGAGCTGGAAAAACTTCACCTGCATTTCGATCCGTCTACGTACCAACAGGAGGATCTACCTTTAGCAGTAAAACTGCCTTTGCCTTCCCCTTACTAGATCAAATAGGGCTATGTATTTTGATCTAGATCTAAACCCTTTTCCGGGAAAACAAGTGTTGGGTCACCATTTCGGGCAACAGAAAAAATGACTGTTGTTTTGCTTCTCCATTTCCAAGCAAGCCAATTCCTATCTGTAACCATATAAATGACGAGTATGAATAACGAACTGCCGTAGCCCCTTCCTCATCCCTAGTGGCCACAGATACATAGTGGCTGGTCGAGGGGTTTGGTTATCGCTGGCACTACTTCCACTTGATCGCTTTGTACTTCACATTCGATCAGCGATTAAACTATAGGCTAGTCAATTTCCCTTCGTCCTGACCTGGCATACACATAAAAGCCCATGACTGAAGACTGCATGACGAGAGGAGAGGTTGAGCACTTCTTTCTTCATAGGGGGGACAACGGGTCGGAGAAATGTGCCCAGCACGAACAAAGAGAACTTCCTCGTAGGTCGTTATATTATATTCTATTAGTCAATCGGGGACCGGCTAGAAGAAGTATCAAGGAGGGTAGATAGGGTAGCAGGGACCGATCCGCCCGGGATCTTTGAATAAACTCAGAGCGGAGCTCTTCCTGCGGCCCAAGAGTTTAGCCTCTGCCTTATATACGATGATAGTGGCTAGCTTCTTGGGCATCTTCGGGTGCCTACTCCTCCGGCTTCCTAAAGAGGATTTGTTGTTACCTTGTGTCGTCAGGTGGCTACGCCTAAGCCAGTTAAAGTACTCGAATAAGCGTACTATTCCCTGGCCTCATTGTTTCAGAGGAAAGGATGAAAAGCCCCAATGTCACGGCGACCGAGGGTGCCTGCCGTCAAGAAAGCGTCAGAAAGCAGGGTGGTCAGCCAAACTCCTACACTAGTTAGAAAAACCTTTCTCTAAACATGTAAGTCATCTGTTAAGGATGGCCATACATCTTCATCTAATATGTAGGCAAGGCAGATAGCTACCATCATCAAACTATATGTCATTCCATAATAAGTAGCTGCCTTCCAAGCCAGAGGAAAGTACTATAGGAAGTGAGGGGGGATAACAGGGGAAGGAGACTGACCCCGGAGCTTACCAGCCCAAGCTCAGTAGGCGAAAGATGTGGGGAGTACAGTGAGTGTCGGAATTCGCCCGTGAGGGAACTGTCCTAGCCAATTGCAGTGGTAGAGCCAAAGAGCTAGTACCAAAAGGTAGCAATGAGACGGCCAGGGGAAGAGCCAGCGCGGGGAGGAAAGCCGAGTGCCCATCCGCTCGGGGAAGATCTGAGCAAGGTGTATAGTGGGAGGGAAAGATGGCCGCGTCCAGAAGGCGCAAAGACCAATCCGCCTGCCGATTCGTCTCTTATACGTCGAAGGGGTCCGGCTTGTATAGTTGAAGGGGAAGCAAGCAAGGGCAATAGGCTTCTCGTATGTATTATCAATTTCAATCGAAAGCAAGTCTGTAACGGAAGCAAGCTCGCTAGCAAGCCATCGGCGGAAGGCATATGATTGATCTAATCTGAATATTCAAGGAGCAGGAGTATTATCAATCGCCACTCCTAACTAATATAATAGGAAGTATGATAAGGAATAGGAACAACAAAAAAGTCTTCCCGTCCCTTACCCCTATCTTTTTTCCACTCTCCCACTTCAATTCAATCACTGACTTCATATAGTTGTATGGGAGTTGACTTCTTCCCTTCCACTTGACCAGCAGCAACTATTCGTACTTCCACTTTTCCAGCTTATTCGGGTAAGCTACATCTCCTTCCTTTCCTTCTGCTTTTCTGTCATCTCTTGTGCTTTCTACCGCAACGTTTTGTGGTTCACAACGGTCTCTTTGCTAGGTTTTGGACGAGGGCTAAGGTCGAGTCATCCGGCCTCCCCTCTACTTGTACTTGTCATGTCTTAACCACTCATATGAGGCGCCCCTCGCAAGATAACGCAGTTCGGTCTCTGATACGATTCTCACAATTGACCTGCCCATTAGCAACGTATGCTCAGTGATTATTGTATACGCAATAAGATAAGTCAAGCACGTGAAGCATAGTCAGAAGAGCTGAAACAATATGTTTGTTGTTTAAAAATATATCGTAGATTAATGTAAATTCGTCACTAGCTTCTAATGTATTCTGGGTACTCTTTAAAGGAAAGATAAGGGTTTCTTCGGTCTATTTCGTGGCAGGTCAATCTATCGGGTCTCAGTCTTCGTGGCCACTTTTCGTACTTACCCATTATGATTATGGTGGTGTATGGAATAAGTATAACCTGGGCAGCAATTTTGAAGGTAGGCAGTGCTCGGTGATGACGTTGCCATCGCCGATCATGAAGTAGCCTTTGTCTATTAGTCAGCTTTGGCCAACTTGTTCTTTCAATCAGTTACCAGAAGTCACTTATTTTGATTTCTAAATATGGCTCAGCTTAGAGCGGTGGAGGGGGAAGTTCATTGATTGCTAACGAAAAGGCTTTTCATGAAGAAGAAGCAGGGCTAGCTCCCTTCAGGGCAGTGAAACTGTAGTAAACTAAATATGTAATAATAGATATTTAGTAGTTCAAGCTCAATAGATAGTAAGGTTCTGAAAGAAGAAATGCGATGTAAAGGGTACGAAGTAGATTAGTCGATCTTGAATGCCTTTGTCTCACTTGAGAAAGAGAGGCGGGAAGCTGCTCAACTTGTTTTTCCGTAGTGAGCGCGTATCAGTCTCTGTAGGCGACGAAGAGCAAGCAACCCCCAAGATAGTAAGTCCGAGGAGCGAACCAGGTATAGGCTCAGGAAGCAAGCAAGAACTGCTGCGGATCCTGAAACGAAATGAGAATTTTCAATAGGCTTTTCTTTTGTACTCGAGTTCAAATCATTGGTCCGGGGTAAAGGAATGAGATCCTAAGGAAGCAAAGCTAAAGTAATCCAGTCCGGAGACTATAAGGGAATTCAGGTTAGAAGAATTCTACTCAAACAAAGTCAAGGTTGTGAGCCACGACACTTCTCTTCTAATATCCCGAGTGTTAGACGGAAGGTCAAGTCGAAAGCTAAAGCTAACGCTTACCTCGGATCAAGTCAGCACCACCCGCAGGTTTCAGGAGAAAGCGAAGTTCTAAAGAGAATCGAAGTTGTAAGTTCAAAGGTCTTTTCGAACGGTGTTAGCCGTGGGTAGTTTGATGTACTGGTTTTGGGTGCTGGGTGGTGATGGAATCCTTCTTCTGCTCACCGGGATTCGTTTCAGGCTCCATCCGAATCAAGGAGAAGCCACAGTCTAAGAAACCAAGGTATAATGTAATTATGTACACGGAGTCAACACCTCTACCAATAAGGAATCAAATAAAGTAATCGGTTGAACGCGGTCTAGGTAGAAGTGTTCCTGCGCTTGTGCCGGAAGTCTTTAATACTTTCTTGATGCTAGGGAAGGGAATAGCTATTGAATATAATCAAGTTCAGCAGTCCAGGCGGGAGGAGTCAATCCGTAATTCCCGTAGTTCCATAGGCAGGAAGCGCATCAACGAGTTTCCGTATCTCGGCAGTAGGGACCGAACTTCAAGCAATAGGGATCAGTGTTCAAGGCTAGGATCTATGTAATATGAATAGTAAGTTGCGCACTCGTCAAGCAGTTCTCACTCCAAGCAGGACTCTTCTATGGATTAGTGGGAAGGCGCAGGATAAGAGAAGATTCGTCTATCTAAGTTGCTGACGAGCCAGTACTGTTCGTGGGCAAGCAAAGTCTCAACTCGCAATCCATTTCTACAGAACGGAGAAAGGTTATGCAGGCGGGTGTTCATTTGCAGTTGCTGGTCGGGGCCGTGGGGATGGAAAGAAAGATGAATAGTTTGGTTCATTAGATACTGAGAAAGACTTTATCCTTATAAGTGGGATTCCCAGCTATCCTTCCATCCGCCCTTTATCAAGCTACAAGTCAGTCTGCCCCACAGGTTTCTACGGGTGCGTGCTGCTTCCTTCTATCTTGTGTGAAGAACGGTTACCGCTTATCCTAGTTCACTGGAATAAGGCAGTTCCCACTCCCCGCTGAAAGGAGTACTTTCTCAGTGTGCTATCAGTCGAGTGGGCCTTACGGTTTGCTTGGCTCCCTTTCCGCATATGCCTGAACTGGTGGTATGGAACCCTTATTTGAGTCTCGCTTCTCGTACAGCTTTCAAGCCGGAGTGCTATCGCTAGCCCTTCTGTTTTTCAGCTCCCGTAAGTAGAAAGAGCTAGCTCTACTTACTGGCTTTATGAGAGTTGACTTGAAAGACCTTGCTTTTTGCTGTACCTGGTGAAAGGTGAAAGCGCTACCCTTACTACACTAATTCAAGAAGGAAGGGATGAAAGCCCTAGCCCTCTGATCTACGACCACCGTTGTGCCTAACTGCTTCCCGCGGAAAACAGTCCTTCCTTACAAGCCCGTGAGAAGCAACCATTTCTGTCTTTGTTGTCTGTAGAAGCAGGTGTGGTGCCGCGACTGATATCGATTTGAGACAAATTCTGAAGAATTGAGATTAAGGTTGGGATGTCCCCTGTCTTACGTGCAATTCCCGTCTTTCGGTAAGCATCCACTAAAACAGCAGATTTCTGGCTGGCTAATGGATCTCCGTTCGAGCGATGATGAAAAAGCCTGCCCGGCTCTTGAAACTGCAATAGGGTAATCCATTGCTTGCATGTCGAAAGAGGAACCGACTGTCTGTACCTGAAAAGGAATATTACCACTTCCTTCAGTCCTTCCCCTGCGATTTCATAAGTGAGTACACTGCATCGATACTCGGACGTCTTGTTGGAGGGCTATACTGGCTGTAGAGAAGAAGCTGTTTTTATGCTTGCCCGGGGAGATTCTGAATCATAGGACATCGAAGCCCGACCAACCTTTCTGCCTGCAGTCGAATCTCTCTCTTGATTCATTCACTTCTGCACAGAACTCTTTGATCAGTACAGATACAGATCTGCTTCGTTGCACCGATCTACGGAACCAACTTCACCTTATCCTTGATCGTCGTAGGTGGACAGCCAAGCCCGCTTGAGCCTTTCTATTTGAATTCCCTTCGCTTCATCTTTCCGTTACCCTGACCTTCACATGAATGGATTGATTGGGGAAGGTAGATCCTCTATGGATTGGGCTCTTTCTTGCGGCATTCTCCTTTCTTGTTTCACCGCGATTCCTTTCCTTTCTTGTTTCTCTTTCGACTTCGCTTCCTCTGCTCTGGTTCTGGCCGAGAAGTCAACTTACCTCTGGTCGAACCTCCTTCTCTCTCAAAGCGAATGCTTCCCTCTTAATTGAATCAGAGTTCACTTGATGAGAAGTAACCTTAGCTCTCCCTTTGGTCGTTAGCCTCGCTTTCCTTCTCTTCGATAAGTAATTACCATTACCTGAGACTGAAAATGAGACTCCTAACAAAGAAAGAGCTACTGGATAGATAGAAAGAAGATCAAGCATTGGAGTCGTGCTAACAACATTCTCTTCTCGAAAGCAGAAGGCGCTGCTGGTTGCAACAGCCGAGTCCCTGTACTCCCCCGCGCGGATTGGGCATCAAGCCGCCTTCCTCACCCCTACTTCGTAGAACGCCAAAAGCGAAGGCAGCGATCATAACAACCAAACCAAGGGTCCGAAGGGAGATTTTAATCTTCGTCTTCTGAACCGTGATTCCATCCGCTCATGATCAATCTTTCTATAAGCTATAAGATCCCTTTTTAAGCAATTGGATTCTCAGCCTCCCACCCCTATCCCACTACTGGAGCAAGAACTTGCACCTCTACTGGCTTGCTTTTCTGTTCGTCTGAGATCCGATCCGGGCCTGTCCCTCCATATCTGCTTGCTTCATCCCGCCCTGCCTAACATCTCTCATTCCTTTTCACCCCCCTTTAGCGGCTTCACCTTTCTAATTACGTATTTTATTATAAATGTGTATTCTTTCTTGCTTTTTTCGCCGCCTACATCGACGGAACTTCTGAACTCAAGTCCAGATCTGCTTTGTCGCGTTCCTCCCCTTCTCCTTCGCTAACTAGACTCGTGCCCACTCCACTGTCGATGAAGAATGCTTTTCGGGCGTAGAAGCTTTCCTTAATTCCCTTTCCCGCTTGACTGGAGCATTTCATTGCCTACAGAGACGGGGTTCAGCCTCCTGGTCTTGAGTACAACCCTACAATACAAGAAAGGAAAGCTTGCTTAGTAGTCATCAACTCAGCCGTCGAACCTTGACTTCCCTACGAAGCTTATTTATACCTATACCTTGTAACCCAGGTTACGCTCTTTAGTTCACCCCGGTTCCTTCTATTTATATTCTTTATTCAAACTTGACTGGGCGAGAACTCTTTATTCGCCTTTCTTCTCTATCTTTACGGGACGGATATAGTCGGGTCGGATATCAGCCATCTGACCAATTCTCTTTCTCTTCAACCTTTGAGTAGACCATAGGCGGGACTGAGACTGGGCTTGCCCTACCGCACCGCTGCTCCAACCAAATTCTGGTGAATGAGCTAGTCTTGGCTTTCCTGGGTTCACTAGAAATGCCATCTATCGCACTGGATTTCCCGACTTCAAACACTAAAAGTGAGCCACTTATAGTTCCCTATTTCCCGGCTTTGATAGCTTGAAAGCAAAGGTGAAGATTCCATCTTAGCCAAGGACCCCGCTAACCCGCCAAAAGATCTCATCCCCCCTTCATCTTGACTGAGGAACATGAATTGGGTCTATCGTAGCTTGGGGAATGTTATCCAAGAAATTCATTTCGTGGAATAGGAATAGCTCATTTGAATGCCGAAACGAATTGGATCGGGTAAAGTGAAATCTCTTATTATGGGTGTGAATATGGATATGTTTCGATGAGCTCAGATTGTGGATAGACATCGCTCTTAGTTTCTATCCCTAGACTGGAACCTAAGTTGCTCATGGTTGACAAAAGGAATCCGGTACTATCTTGAGGAAGCGAAGCGGGATAGCAAGATGCCTGAAGTGAGATAAACAGCCTAGCAAACTCTTTCTCAAAAATAGCCTTTCTATCCGCGGCCAGGGACTCTTCATCCTGTGGTCGATGTTCCCGAAATTGTCTACCTCTGGCCCCCAGAATCATCATAAGAAAGAGATAACTTATTAGGGTTCATTCCTTTATTCATTAAAGTAAGGAGAGAGAATACCGGGTATTAGGAAAGATGTAGACTTCATTAGTGATAGCTCTACCTTAATAGGGCTAGCTGGTGGTCTCTAATAATTATTATTATTAAAAAGATAAAGGATATGACTCCATCCAATGACTTTTTCATGTCCATAGAAGGAATAGAATTCTAATATTCAAGACGAAGCAAGTAACTTCTTGACCAAAACACCACTCCATTGCTAACCCTTCTTTCAACGGCTACTCTTATGGGATGTAAAAACAAACAGTATCCATGGCTGGACTGGAAGCAAAGGGACCTGGCTTTCTCTAGAGCTAGAAGGGTTTCGTTTCATCTATCTCTTTCGGGAAAAAGGCTAGTTGGGTACGCTCAAAAGTGAAGTCAGTTAGTGGAGCCCGTTACCGTTAGTCAAGTGATTCGCTCAGTAAACGAGTAGAAAAAACCCTTCTTTCAAGTCAAGTGGGAAAAAAAGACAATGCGCTTCTGGAGAACAGCATCTATTCCTTTCGGCTCAAGGCTCAGTGCTCGGTAGGTCGTAAATAAAACGGTTAGTTGCGTTACGGGGGTCGAAGGCGACTTTCCAGAATAGACCTTGAAAGGCTGACAAAATATATCTTCTATAACTCGCCTGGGTGGGCTACTCGTCTTGAGGGATAGGCAAGACCGACTCCTTAAGAACATATTTAGTGCGGTGTTCTTTCCATTCGGCATGCCGATAGGGAACGATCCATATTCAATATAGTTAGTAGTCCAATTTATCTATTGGCTGGCTAGCTCGTGCAATCAAAAAATCAGTCCTTCGCCTTAGTAAGCTAGCTTTCTAAGCCCGGGTAGGACGTAGATCGATCATGACGAAAATGGACTTCTCCGTAATGTAATGTAATAGAAGAGTCACAGTCCCTTCTCGACCAGACGAAGGAGATATGAATTCCATTCAGGCTTGGCTTGACCCTCCTGGAGGCGCAAAGTTCATCATTCAGTGTGGTGGGGTTCCTTTCCTTTACAGTCGAGTCACTTCGTACCTCGCCTGGCAGATTTGGATGACTTGGATGCTGGGGAGATCTGGATAGAGTCTCGCTCATAGATAGAGGAAGAGTACGCGCGCTACGGCTTAGGCAGTTGATCGGATCAGATAGCCCTTCGGGCAACCAACCGCACATCAAATTCCGATCAAGAACTTGGAGGGATGGCTGAGTGGCTTAAGGCATTGGTTTGCTAAATCGACATACAATCTTCTTGTATCATGGGTTC
>CANYLF011660954.1:2500-10343 GCA_948193215.1 Bocquillonia castaneifolia | reverse complement strand
AACAAATTGGTGTTCGGCTCGAGCTCGGCTCGTTTACTAAATGAGCCTAAAACCTGAGCTCGAGCTCGGCTCGTTTAGTAAATGAACCGAGCCTGAACATCTCAAAGCTCGGCTCGGCTCGGCTCGGCTCGATTACAGCCCTATAAATTAGTATTCATTTCCTTTCTTTTCTTTTTAAATAAATTAAGTATTAGTATTGATGGATCAACCACCAAACACCATCTCAGGATAGGCTCTAATGTAAATTTTTTTACGGTAAACAACTACAAGACAAGTGTGAACTTACTAAGAAGTTACTATACCAACAAAAACCCCTCTCTACCTTATAAATATCTAAAAGGCACGTCGATAAAGGATCTTAAATACATTATTACCGATTGAGCTATAAGCCACTTAAGGTCAGTTTGGTAAAACTTATAGGTAGATTTTTTTTTTTTTAGGGGAACTTATAGGTAGATTATAGTTTTGCACATAAATAAAGACATAAAAAAATAAATTATTAAAAAGGTCAATTTCTTAACTTTTTAACTAATATATTTTTTCAAGCTTAAATTATGTGCGTAAAAAAAAAGCTATACTAAATCTTTTTTTGACTTTTGTAAAATCTAATTATTAAATGTATTGAATTATGTACATAAAAACAAATAAGCAATGTCAAACACTCACTTATAAACTTATGTATTGCGAGACAACCAATCTCACACCTTATTTGTGTAAGTAAATCTGACTTCTCTAGTGTCAGTTGTTATAATACAAAAAGTCCTCCAACAATAACTGACCACTAGAGGTGTTCAAACCAAAATAACCAAAAGTCAAATCGAAAGTCGAATCAAAATTAATGGTTTGATTTATATTTTTGAATTCTCAAAATATTTCGGTTCAGTTTGATTTTCGCTTTTAAAAAACTGAAAAATCGAATATGCTGAACTCTCTCTCTCTCTCTCTCTCTCTATAATACCCGCAATTTTCATATTTAATTAATTCTAACTCAGGAATTAATTAATTAATGGTTAATTCGTTAAAAATTTAAAATGGTAGTTTGGGCTATCAATTTAAGTTAATTTTCTAGACATTAGTGTTTTATAATCGTATTAGCTTGTGGTAAAAATTTGAATCAAAACCGAGTTCGGGTTTGTGAGTAATTAGAGAAAAGGACTAATCTGTAAATCAAAAACTTTGGGTCTGTACACTCTCACCAGCAACTAGAGACCCATTTGAGTAGAAAACTTGAAAGTTGATTACTTGTACAGTACCCAAACTCTCTCAAATAGCTATTATAGCACCTGAACCATCTCATCATCGATTCCACCATCTCCGGTCACCTCCATCGCCGTTCTACCTAACAAATTGTAGCTTACAACCTTACGAGTAGATACTAAAAACCCCCCAAATCGTTGACGAAAAAGGTGAATCGAAGCTCCAAGATCCGATGAGGATCGACCTTCACGGTTTGAGCTTCTCCAGCAGTTGTTGGCTCAAATTAAGGTAGGGAAGTGATAGATCGTCTCATGTAGAGTGGATTTGACACCAACCACAATCAAAATGGTCACCGGAGCTAGGAGAACGGGGTTGGCCAGTGATTTGGGCTTGGGTGACTGTTTTGCTTCATTTCACGCAAATGACAGTAGCTGGTGGTGCGTGACGTATGGATCGAGACTCCCCATGGCCGTGCAATGTAATCTGGAGCTTTGAGGACCCAACGGACCACCATAAACGATGACGCATGAGGCTCACGTGCTGCTGTTAACGGTGGCAGTGGGCCCTTCTCCGGTGACAGTCAATTTTATTTTTAAAAATTACTATATATTATTCCTAAAAACTTTAATTAAGGACCCATAGGCAAATAATGTATAGATTTTAAATTAAAAATCCTGGAAGTAGATTAGCGGTGTATGGAAGTTCTCGAAGTACGTGTTAGGCTTTTAATTTAATTGTTCGATTATGTTATAAGCATGTTATATAAGTGATAGTTAACTCGATTTGGGTTCGAACAGATGAATTTAATATTTGAATTAATTAATTAAATTATAGGACTGTATAGATCGTATAACTGAATAATGAATTAAAGGACTGTTGAGGACTGTTATGTTAATTAAATTTGGGTCGTGAAAAAGTTGGTATCAGAGCTTTTGGTTTTATTATATGCTTATTCTGTTTCTTTAGAGCGTCAAAGTCTTTCTTGAAACTACTGCAGCATAGGATTCTTTATCGTTTTTGTTAAGTCTTCCTTTCTAGAATTTAGCGTATCATTAGGGCTTTTGTTTGTTGCTAAAGTTTACCTGTTTATTTCTTAGAATGAATCAATGATGACGTAGGAATGTGCAGCAATTGAAAAATGATCAGGAAGAGGATGCTGCTTCAGAGCAGGGAGAAATTCCTCACGAAGAAGAGGAACCCAAACAGCCTAAACGTAGAGGCAAGCCGAGAAATCAGAGGAGGTGCCAACGCACCAAGGGTGGACGGGAATAGCCGCCACCCCAAGGCTTTTGTAGGTGTTGATCAGGCTACTATAGAGGCAAAGGCTAGGGGAATAGCCCAGATTTTTTAGCAACCAAGACAGATTTCAGATTTGGAAGCGATCAGTACTTTTACCAAATCCTTCAGGGTACCTTTTGACAGATCAGGGGACCCCCCTAGATTTTTTGAATGTGATCAGGAGCCGGGTGTCTTATGTCCCTAATTGAGACATGCATGGAGCGAGAAGCTCCAGATTGGTTCATAGCTGGTATCAGACTGACTATAGATACCATTACCTGGGAGGAGTTTGAGATGAAGTTTCAGCAGCATTACATGCACTTGGCATATCAGATGTAGAATAGGGTCCAATTGATGATGATCTCTAGAAGGGGCAATTAGACAGTTTCTGAATACACTAACAGGTTTAGGAGATTGTTGAGGTTTGCAGGCCTTATGGTTCAGGATGAGGAATATATGGTACATCTATATGTTGCTGGCTTGAGGACAGAATATGCAAGTATGAGGACTCAGGGGCAGAGTCTGGACTTCATCTATATTGAAGCGGTGTCTATGGAGGAGAGACTTCAGAGGCACCGTGTAGTGCCTGGATCTGCTGGTGCTAGTAGTTCCTGATTTGGAGGGCAGATTAGCTGATATGCTGAAGGACAGTATGGTATGGGTATGCAGCAGTCACAGGGGACCTTTCAGGTTGGTTCTGGTGGATAGTTGGGGTATGGTCAGGTAGGTACATCTTAGCAAATTTCTACTGCCTCCCGTAATATGGCAGAAGGAGGCATGGTAGAAATGGTCAGGGCAGTTCACTATTCAGGGCTGGCAGCAGTAGTAGTGGGTAGAGTACTGGTTATAGTAGTTCTAGTTCTGGCCCTAGTTCCTGCCAGAATTATGGCAGAGTTCATCAGGGACCATGTCATTTGGGTTAGAATGTATGCTACAAGTGTGGATATCCAGGCCATTATATGAGGAATTGTCCATTCCACCATTCCCGGGGCCAGACACAGTTTCATTTAGCTTCTTCAGTATCTAGTGTGGCTCTGTCGCCAGTACAGCCACGTCCTCAGTATCCAGCTCTTTTTTAGGAAGGACCTTACTAGGCATGACCTTCTTAAGTCAGATTTCAGATGACAGGCCAACAGGGCTAAGGTTTTAAGGGAAGAAATGAAGGCAGGTTTGGTGGCAGAGTAGGTGGTAGAGGCACGAGTTAAACTTCTACTTCACAACAGCCTGGTGGGGCCAGGCTAGGGTGTTTACTCTTACACCACATGATGTACAGACTTCGAATGCAGTCATTACAGGTACTATCTCGGTATGTCATACTAATGCCTTTATCTTGTTTGACCCTGGTGCAACACATTCTTTTATTTCTCCTACTTTTACATCGAGAGCTGGGTGTAGATGGACTAGGATGTTAACTCTGTTGTCAGTGGCTACTCCTTTAAGTGAAGCTCTGGTCACTGACATTTTTTTTCCATTATGTCCTGTGAGAATTGAAGACATAGAAATGATGGCAGATTTGATATTGCTGGATGTGATGGACTTTGATGTGATCCTAGGAATGGATTGGATGTCCCAGCATTATGCTACCTTGGATTGCAGAATGAAGGAAGTAATATTCAGAAAGATTAGAGATGGAGAGTTTAGATTAAGAGGTGAGAAATGTGTGATGCCTCAGAATCTGATTTTTGCAATTACAGCTAGAAAATTGCTTAACTGGGGATGTCAGGGATTTCTGGCAGCAGTCAGAGATATGACACTAGAAGCAGATGATTTGAGTGAAGTACCAATAGTGTGTGAGTACCCAGATATATTTCCAAAAGAGTTGCCAGGATTGCCGCTTGACAAGGAGATTGAATTCTGCATTGATGTGGTTCTTGGAACCGCTTCCATTTCTATACCTCCATATAGAATGGCTCCGGGTGAGTTGAAAAAGCTGAAAGAGCAGTTATAGAAGCTACTTGATAAAGGCTTTGTCAAGCCCAGTACTTCTCCCTGGGGTGCATTTGTTTTGTTTATGAGGAAGAAAGATGGCACACTCCAACTCTGTATCGATTATAGAAAATCGAACAAGGTGACAATCAAGAACAAGTATCCATTTCCCTAAATTGATGACTTGTTTAACCAGTTGCAAGGCGCACAATATTTTTCTAAGGTTGATCTGAGATCGGATTATCATTAGTTGAGAATCAGAGAAGAAGATGTGCCAAAGACTGTATTCCAAATTAGATATGGTCATTATGAGTTTCAGGTTATGTTCTTTGGGTTGACTAATGCTCCAGCAGCCTTTATGGACTTGATGAATAGGGTGTTCAGACCATTTCTAGATCGGTTTATAATCGTTTTCATTGATAATATCCTGGTGTATTCTAGAAGTATGGAAGAGCATGAGCAGCATTTGAGGATGGTGTTAGAGACTTTGAGAAGGGAACAGTTGTATGCCAATTCTCAAAATGTGAATTTTGGCTGGACAGTGTGACTTTCTTAGGGCACGTAGTGTCCAAGGAAGGAATCCAGGTTAATCCAAAGAAGATTGAAGCTGTATTGGATTGGCCTAGACCAACCACAGTCACAGATATCAAAAGTTTTTAGGGTTTGGCAAACTACTATCAGAGATTTATGCAAGACTTTTCTCGGATAGCAACACCATTAACACGACTAACTCAGAAGAATGTCTGATTTGAATGGGATGAAGCTTGTAAGAACAGATTTCAGTTATTAAAGGAAAGGTTGACCACAGCACCTATGTTGACCTTGCCTTCTGGGACTGATGGCTTTACTGTGTACTGTGATGCTTCAATAGTGGGTTTAGGGTGTGTGTTGATGCAAAATGGGTGTGTAGTAGCTTATGCTTCTAGACAGTTGAAGAACCATAAGAGAAATTACCCTGCCTACGATTTGGAATTAACTGCTGTTGTGTTTGCACTGAAGATTTGGAGGCATTATTTGTATGGTGTACCCTGTGAGATATGTACCAATCATAAAAGCTTGAAGTATATATTCCAACAGAGTAACTAGAATATGAGGTAGACCAGATGGTTGGAGCTATTGAAAGATTATGATTATTCAATTATGTAAAACCCTGGTAAAGCGAATGTTGTGGCGGATGCTTTGAGCAGGACATCAGCTGGAAGTCTTGCTCATATCAGTGTAGGAAGGAGACCTTTGTACATGGAGATTGATCAACTATTTGATCAAGGTTTGTAATGGTGGGTGAATAGATATGGATGTTTGATAGCACAATTCAGAATAAGATCTGTGTTTCCGGATAGGGTGAAGGTAGCTCAGTCACAGGATTCAGAGATACAGAAGATTCTTTACCAGGTGCAACAAGGTGTAACTGAATAGTTTAGGGTTGATGGTGAAGGCGTTTTGAGGATGGGCACTAGGGTGTATGTACCTAAAGTTAATAACCTACAGAAGGAGATTATGGAAGAAGCTCACCATACACCTTACAGTGTTCATCCAGGTGCAACTAAAATGTACCATGATTTGAAAAGCATGTACTGGTGGAATGGGATGAAGAAGGATATAGCAGAGTTTGTGTCCAGGTGCATGACTTGTCAAAAGGTGAAGTTAGAGCACTAGAGACCCTATGGATTGCTACGGCCATTACCTATCCCTAAGTGGAAGTGGGATATGATCATGATGGACTTTGTAACTGGATTACCCCGTAC
This sequence comes from Bocquillonia castaneifolia, assembly GCA_948193215.1. Lineage (NCBI taxonomy): Eukaryota > Viridiplantae > Streptophyta > Magnoliopsida > Malpighiales > Euphorbiaceae > Bocquillonia > Bocquillonia castaneifolia. The sequence goes on along the minus strand of CANYLF011660954.1, from coordinate 4,197 downwards.
CTAGAGTGGGTTTGACTTAATCTAGATGATTGTTGATAGATTAACTAAGTCAGCTCACTTTATACCTATAAAGAAGAACTATACCAAGTAGAAGTTAGCTGAACTATATATTTCTGAAATAGTGCATCTGCATGGTGTTTCAGAGTCCATTGTGTCAGATAGATATTCGAGTTTCACCTTGATGTTCTAGAGAGAGCTGCAGTCAGCTTTAGGAACCAGATTGGATTTTAGCGTAGCTTTCCACCCTCAGACAGATGGGCAATCTGAGAGAACCATACAGACTTTGGAAGACATGCTATGGATGTGTGCTATGGACTTTGGTGGCTTTTGGGATTTGAATATTCCATTGATTGAATTTGCTTATAATAACAGCTATCATGCCAGCAATGAAATGGCACTGTTCGAAGCATTGTATGGCAGAAAGTGCAGATCCCCATTGTGTTGGGATATTGGTGAAAGGCAGCTTTCTAGACCTGAATTGGTTCAGATCACTTCTGAAAGGGTACCATTAATACAACAGAGGTTGAAGACAGCTTTTAGCCTATAAAAGAGCTATGCATATCCTAAAAGGAAGGATTTTTCTTTTGATGTGGGTGACTGGGTGTTCTTGAAGGTGTTACCCATGAAGGGTGTGATAAGATTTGGTAAGAAAGGTAAGTTGGCACCTAGATTTGTGGGACCATATGAAATTAAGGCTAGAGTTAGTGGTGTGGCCTACAGATTGGCCTTACCACTAAAGTTATCTAGAATCCATCTGGGATTTCATGTATCAATGTTGAGAAAGTACATTTCAGACCCATCAAATGCAATCCAGACAGATGATATTGAGATTGGGGAAGATTTGACATACAATGAGTACCTAGTGGCTGTTATCGATCACCAAGTGAGACAGTTACGATCCAAGTCAATTCCAATGGTGAAAGTAGTGTGGCGAAACCATTATGTTGAAGACTGCACTTGGGAGCTGGAGCAGGACATGAGGGATCAGTTTCCCCACTTGTTTCTTCAATAAGATATGTTCTAAATTTAAGGACGAATTTTCTTAAGGTGGGGAGAATGTAATCCCCGCAATTTTCGTATTTAATTAATTCTAACTTAGGAATTAATTAATTAATGGTTAATTCTTTAAAAATTTAAAATGGTTGTTCGGGATGTCAATTTAAGCTAATTTTTTAGACATTAGTGTTTTATAATCGTATTAGCTTGAGGTAAAAATTTGAATCGAAGCCGAGTTTGGGTTTGTGAGTAATTAAAGAAAAGGACTAATCTGTAAATCAAAAAATTTGGGTATATACACTCTCACAAGCAACCAGGGACCCATTTGAGCAGAAAACGTGAAATTTAATTACTTGTACTGTACCCAAACTCTCTCAAATAGCTATTGTAGCACTTGAACCATCTCACCGTCGATTCCACCATCTCTGGCCACCTCCATAGCTGTTCTACCTACCAAATTGTAACTTACAACCTTACGAACCCGTAGTTACCAAAAACTCCCCAAATCGTTGCCGGAAAATGATGAATCAAAGCTCCAAGATCCGGTGAGGATTGGCCTTCACGATCCGAGCTTTTCTGGTGGTTTTTGGGTCAACTTGAGGTGGGGAAGGGATAGATAATCTCGTATAGAATGGATTTGACACCAACCACGGTCAAAACGGTCACCAGAGCTAGGATAACAGGGTTGGCCAGTGATTTGG
>CANYLF011660545.1:0-13282 GCA_948193215.1 Bocquillonia castaneifolia | reverse complement strand
GTATTTGAGAAAAATTGAGTGAATTTTAAAACTAATTTATTTATGTGTAAAAATCGGTTAAATTTAATGAATAATTTAAGTCTCTGAATGTTTTATATAATATTTTATAGATTATTTTAGTTGATGTTAAATTAAAATTTCCATTTCACTCTAAAAAATTATTATCATATAACAATAAACACCTATATGTATAGTTTATTATAATGATGAAATTTTTTTTAAAAAATATAATCATTTTTAAGGATGATTGTCTAATATTTTATGTTTGGTTATAAAGAAATAAACATTATTTAATTTCTAAAATTTTCATATATTTTATTTATGAAATTTATGTTGATATTTATAAACTCGGATTTAATAATTTGTTTCACATGTTATTAGATTAATACTATTCTATTTAGGTATATTTATATATACATATTTATTTTTTAATTTTTAATAAACTTATATATGATTCATCCATAAGTTAAACAACCAACAAAATTATTACATAAATTTTTATAAATTTTAATTTATCTAAAAATATAGTTTTTTATTTAATATGAGAATAATTTTATGCTTAATATATATATTAATATTGTTATTAATTTATATAATATATTTCTAATAATTTAAAAAATAATAAATTTCTGTAGAATAAATTCTCCTGCGCAACGCTCGGGCTATAAGCTATTTCTATTAAAATCAAACTTATCTCTATTATAGTTCCTACCTTTTCTCCTCTATTATAGTATTTTATAATAATTTATAAATAATATTAATCAGATATAAATGCACGTAAAGATTTAACATTAAGTTAGTATATATATTAATCAAACTCTATTTTGTTTCCAACTTCCTACATGTGTATATATTATTAATTTACTAACAGGTGTCCAAACGGCAAAGCCTTACACGCCTTGCGCATGGCGAGATCAGGGATTCGATCCACGGGTCGAGCTACTTGTCCCGTAGGCCTGTTCGGGGAGAGAGTTACTTCATTTGGAGCTTCTCTCGACTGGAGATTAGTCTAAGCAACCGTAAAACGGGACCTTAAATACTCCGGGTAACAACAGTTATTAAAAAAAAGGTTCATGAACTTTTTCAATCATCATTATACGTTGTTTTCTGTTTTTTATTTTAATTTGATTTGATTTCTCTTTATTATAATTCTTAATTTTTTTATAAGTTCTTAATTTGATTATTTTGACTTGTAGGGCAAAAAAAAGCAAGAAAGTGAAGTTGTTGCTCTCCACTAACAAGGTAATAAAATATTTTTAAGCAATTTATAAAGATTTACTAATACTGAACATATGCTATTTTAGTAAAATTAAATTTATTTTGTCATGATTTTATTTGATTCGATTAAACTCTATTGTTTTATTTTTTGAGGTTAAAAGAATTGAAATTTGAAATTAATTTATTTTTGCATTATTAAAATTTCAAAACGAAGCAAAATTTTTTTGTAATTCAATTATTTGTTGTAAGTTTAAATTAAGACACATTTCCACTGATTAGATATTTATCCTAACATTTCAAAATCTTCTGAATGGAATTTGTTTGTCCAAGTAGCTAGCCTGTTTCAATACCTTTTAGCCTCTTTCCATTGCTTCTGCATTTTTGGCCCATATTGATTTCATTCTTGTAAAGGAGAATCAGAAAATTTAAACTTAACTGTCATTTATTCATTCTATTATGATCATTGTGGTCTCATTTTTGTTTTCTTTAAACTATTGAAATTGGAGACTGTTGAAATTTAGATGGTTACAAATTAAGAGTGGAAAATTTTTAATTGCCATGGTAGGTAATATTGGAAAACAATTGTTTTATTGTTCAAAGTTAACATTCCACATAAAATTAAGAAATTTTAGGGCAACTTGCATTAATTAAACAAGTGAGAGTCAATATATACTTATGCCTTGTCAATGAACATGCGTTGGATATTTGTTAAGACAATTTGTGTCTAGATCGAAGAGACCCACACTTGCTATTAGGATCCAATTGGCAGTTCAGTATCTGAGACCCACAGTTTTTAACTATACATACATATATACACACCTTCTTATTATGTTGCAAGGAATTTATTGGTAAATACATGTATTTCACCATAATATATTTTCTGGTGTTAAAAAAATTACATGATCATAATTAAATGGGGATTAAAAATAATGTAAATATTACTCCCTCCGATCAAAAATAGGTGTCACCATTACATAAAGCACACAAATTAAGAAAATCATTAATACACTATAAAAAAAGACTCGAATGTTTTTATTAATTAAATAAATTTGTTCTTATTAATTAAATAAATTATAGTTATATAATTTCCTCTTCATATTTATTATAAGAGTAAAAGTGAAAAAAATTAATTTAATATTACATTAGAAATATAAAATGATAAGTAAAAATGTGTGTTCTCTATAATAAAAAAAAATGATTACTATTTTTGACCAGAAGAAGTAATCACCAGAGCTTGAAGTTTTAGTAGTGAAAGCCACAGTCACGATGAGGATCTGCAGACGAGAAGTATATTAGAGAGATGATTAACCTTACTTGTTATTCAAGAGGTGGATATACGAGTGCATGTGTAGTTGCAATTTCTAAATGTTTAAAAATGAAAGCATAATTGATTAGGTATTTTATCATTTTTAAATATGCATTAATTATTTTTGATAAAGGATATATAACTCATTACAGATAAAAAAAATAGAAATACTTTTAGTTAAATATAAGTTTTTTAGTGAAATATAAAAATAAAATTTGTTGGTTTATATATTAGGAATATATATTTATTTATGGAATTAAATTCTATATTATGGGTATGAAAAATAAGAAATATAACAATTTATACATCTCTTATGGAATAAGAAGAAAAATTATTCATATTCAAATTAAAAAAATTTGATACTAAATATTCTCATAGTGTGAAATAATATATTCTTTCTCTAAAAGAATACATGTTATATATGTTTTTTTGAGGGGATGTTATGTATGTTTTTAAATGTATTAAATAAATATTATAAAATATTTTGACAATTTAATATTGAACAACGTAATTATGTCGTGGTTTTTTTTATCAATTGGATTATTTATTTAGTTTTATCCATGAATTTATTTAGATTAATTATTTCTGTATAAAATGATATTAAATAATACAAATTATAACATAAATGATTGAATTTTAAAATTGAAATATAAACAAATACAATAGACATTTAATAAACTATAGCCCGCGTATCGCACGGGATAATGACTAGTCTATTATATATATTAAAGTGAAAGTAAAGGCTTTTTAAGCCATCAATATATTTTTCTTATTTTGTGAATTTTTTTAAATTTTAAGTATTTTATTTTTATTTATTTGTGTTATGATTGGTTCAAACTAATTTATATACATATTTTAATTAAAAAATATTATATATAAGCAATATAAATAATAAATAAATATGACTATATACATTGAATAATTAATTAATTATAAATGTAATAACATAGAAAATGGTGTCAAATAAATAATTTCATATTTATTAAACTATATTATGAACTTAATTAAATGACTTTATTAAAAATTGTGCAAATAATTAATAGAATATCATTAAATATACTTAATATAAAAATGTTCATTAAATATATTTAATATAAAAATTTTAATTGTAAGCTATTTTAACAAATGTGTTAATTGAAAATTTAATTATATGGCCGATTAAAAATTAATATATTATTTTAAAATTATTTTTTTATAAATAATAATAAAGTATTATAAATACATGATAAACACATTTTCTTTTATACTTTTTATAATGTAAATTTAATTTATTGATAGTTGAATTTAAATATTAACTAATGAAAAAAATTAAATTTAAATATTTATATTTAAGAGAAGACCAGATAGAATAAAATTAAGTTAAAAAATAGTCAAATATATAAAATTTATATTTTATTTATAACAAAGATGAGATTGGATCAAATAAAAAATAAACTTTTCATAATTGTCAATAAATGTTATAAGTTTTTATTTAAAAATTAATATATATAACAAGAACTTTTAAAAATCAAATAAAATTTAACAATATCCGAGCAAAGCTCGGACATTGGGCTAGTATTAAAATATTCTATCTGCTAAACCAAGAACCAAAAAAGAAAAGGCCACCAAATATCTTTCCTCTTCCAGCCATTTTTATTCTTTAATTTTTTCTTTTCTTCAATCAGAATTACAACTTACAATACTAACATTAACAACAACACAATGCTTTGACAGCCTTTTGATTCTCAAGTTGGACCCACTTTCCCATGTGCTTTTCCATCATCATTTTAGCACTTTTCTTGCCCTTCTCTTTATTATTACACTATACGTTGTATCTGCCAAATGAAAACCTGAAAACTCCAAAACTTCATCACCAACGCTTCTCTTCTCTCTCTCTATCAGAATGGAGAAGAAGAGACCTTTTTTTCACATAAAGTTTAAATCTTTACTCATTTTACTATCTGGGTTTTGCTTATTTTTCACTAATGTTCACTCCCAAACAAGCCCCAGTGAAGATGTTCCTGTTATGCTTGCACTCAAGAAAAGCCTCAATGTGCCTGATTCACTTGGCTGGTCTGATCCAGATCCTTGTACCTGGAACCATGTTACTTGTTCTGATGATAAACGGGTTACCCGGATCCAAATTGGTAGACAAAATCTCCAAGGTACACTTCCTACTAATCTTCAAAATCTTACTCAACTTCAGCGTTTAGAGCTTCAATGGAACAACATTTCAGGGCGTTTGCCTAGTTTAAGTGGGCTTTCTTTATTGCAAGTTGTTATGTTGTCTGGTAATCAGTTTACTTCTTTTCCTGATGATTTTTTTACTGGTTTATCTGCTCTCCAATCTGTTGAAATTGATGAAAACCCTTTCTCTATTTGGGTCATTCCTGAAAGTATTAAAAGTGCTTCTTCTTTGCAAAATTTCTCTGCAAATTCTGCTGGTATATCTGGGTCTATTCCGGATTTTTTCGGCCCGGATTCTTTTCCGGGTCTTACTGTTCTTCATCTCGCTTTTAATGAACTTGAAGGTGAGTTGCCTGCTACCTTTTCTGGGTCACAAATTCAGTCTCTGTGGCTTAATGGACAGAAAAGTAATGGAAAGCTTACTGGAAATATTAATGTTATGCAAAATATGACTATGTTGAAGGAGATTTGGTTGCATTCTAATGGGTTTTCGGGCCCTTTGGCAGATTTTTCTGGTTTGAAAGATTTGGAGGTTTTGAGTATAAGGGACAATTCATTTACTGGTCCTATTCCTGCGTCTTTGATGAATCTTGAGTCTTTAAAGTCTGTGAATTTGACAAATAATTTGTTTCAAGGACCAATGCCTGTGTTTAAGAAGTTTGTTTCTGTGGATTTGACCTCTGATTCGAATAGTTTTTGTTTGCCAAGTCCTGGAAACTGTGATTCCAGGGTTAATACATTGCTTCTGATTGCGAAATCCATGGATTACCCGCAAAGGATTGCTGAGAGTTGGAAGGGGAATGATCCTTGTGCTGATTGGATTGGAATTACTTGTACTGAAGGTAACATTACAGTCGTCAACTTCCAGAAGATGAATCTTACAGGAACAATTGCACCTGAGTTCGCCTTGCTTCTATCGCTGCAAAGATTGGTTCTTGATGGTAATAATCTCACTGGTTCAATCCCACAGGAGCTTACAACCCTCCCAGCACTTAAGGAACTTGATCTGTCAAACAATCAACTTTCTGGGAAAATTCCAGTTTTTAAGAGTAATGTGATAGTAAACACTGGTGGTAATCCAAATATCGGGAAGGACGTCAGTACTCCAACACCTCCAGGCTCACCATCAGGAGGTCCATCGGCAGGTACAGGTTCTGGAAGTGAAAATGGAAAGAAATCTTCCATTGGTATTGGAGTGATCTTGTTCTCTGTAATTGGAGGTGTATTTGTGATAAGCTTGATTGGCTTGTTGATTTTCTGCATATTTAGGAAGAAACAGAAGAAGCTTAGCAGAGTGCAGAGCCCAAATGCAATGGTGATCCATCCTCGCCATTCTGGATCCACTGATAATGAGAGTGTCAAGATAACAGTGGCTGGCTCAAGTGTTAGTGTGGGTCCAATTAGCGAGACCCATACTTTTCCTGCAAGCGAGCAAAGTGACATTCAAATGGTTGAAGCAGGGAACATGGTCATTTCTATTCAAATCCTAAGGAATGTTACCAACAATTTCAGTGAGGATAATTTATTAGGGGAAGGAGGGTTTGGAAAGGTCTATAAAGGTGAGTTGCATGATGGTACAAAAATTGCTGTGAAGAGAATGGGATTTGGGGTTCTAAGTGGGAAGGGACAAGCTGAGTTTAAGTCTGAGATAGCTGTTTTAAATAAGGTGAGACACCGACATCTTGTTGCTCTTCTTGGTTACTGCTTAGATGGGGATGAGAAACTTCTCGTTTATGAATACATGCCTCAAGGGGCATTATATACGCATCTTTTCAAATGGGCAGAATTTGGATTAAAACCCCTAGACTGGACAAGGAGGTTGACCATAGCATTGGATGTGGCAAGGGGTGTAGAGTACTTGCATAGTTTGGCACATCAAAGTTTTATTCATAGAGACTTGAAACCATCAAACATTCTACTTGGTGATGATATGAGGGCCAAGGTCGCAGATTTTGGTCTTGTACGCCTTGCGCCTGAGGGTAAAACTTCAATTGAGACCAGAATTGCTGGAACTTTTGGATACTTGGCACCGGAGTATGCAGGTACTTTTTGCTCTAGTTGTTGATGTTAACAATTTTTTAATGATCAGACATACTCAAAATTTGGAATCTGTGATGGAGTTCTAGTTTGTTCTGGCTAGAATTGGGATGTTTGTTGGTTTAACCAAAAAAACTAGTTTTGGAGTTTTTCTTTCATTTTGCCATATGTTGGGATCCTGCATTTCAATTAGTATTAGGAAGTTCATTTGGAGTATTATAATGTAAAGTGCATTTATAACACTACTTTGAAAGATTTGTGCCTCGTATCTTCCTGTTAGGATCATCATTGACTTCTCATGTAATTATCAAATAAACACAAAGTCTGTTAGAAGATGCGTGCTGTTTGCCGGTCACAATTTAATCCTATGTAATTACTGTCGAGATCCAAGAAACATGTTTAGATTTCAAGAACCTTTGGAATCATTTTAGACATAGCTTGTCAATTTTCTTCTTTGAAATAATGCTGTTTGTGACATTCTGAAACTGCATAAAACAAGTGGTCAACCACTTCATATTATTACTGCTGTGTTATTTTTATCTGCATTAGGCACGCTTTAATTCAAGAAGTCTTTGGTTATTCTGATTTCCTTAGTTTAACTAGTTCATCATGGATTTAGTCATTGAGTCGCAATAAACTTATTTGAGCATAGAGTCCGTGTTTCTGATTTCCTCTCAACTCTTGTAAGGTCCAACTAACGTTTAGCTCTTGTGGGTGATCTGAATGCAGTTACTGGTCGGGTGACAACTAAAGTTGATGTTTTCAGTTTTGGGGTGATACTGATGGAGCTCATAACCGGTAGAAAAGCTCTTGATGATAGCCAGCCAGAGGAAAGCATGCATCTTGTAACATGGTTCCGCAGGATGTACCTAAACAAGGATTCCTTACGCAAGGCCATTGACCCAGTCATTGATCTTGATGAGGAAACCCTTGTCAGTATCAGCACGGTTGCTGAATTGGCAGGTCACTGCTGTGCAAGGGAGCCATATCAAAGGCCAGACATGGGGCACGCTGTTAATGTGCTATCTTCTTTCGTGGAGCTCTGGAAACCGGCTGACCAAAATCCTGAAGATGTGTATGGCATTGATCTTGAAATGTCGTTGCCTCAGGCAGTTAGCAAATGGAAAGCATTCGAAGGTAGAAGCAACATGGATTTTTCGACTAGTTCTACCACGTATGGCTACAGCAGGGACAATACGCAGACCAGCATACCTAATGCGCCCGATGGATTTGGCAGCACATTTAGATCATCAGATGGGAGATAAAATGGAGTGTTGAATGTATTTATGGTGGAGGTTTTCCTTCCTGTGTTCATTCTATCCACATCTTATTTGCTTAATTTCATTTGATTGATTTTATCACATATTATTTTTGAATAGTTTACCTGATTCCCCTAGTTCATTCATGTATTTAGTGATCTCATTCCATTTTTATAATGGATTTGTTTTTTTTTTTTTCCACATGTTTGAAAGGTTTTGACAAGGCAATGAAAAGATTTCCCATCTTTTCCAAACTCTTTACCTGTGGTGTAATGAAAAAACATCTCAAATTAGTCTCTATTTCCATTCTTTTATAGATCATCATCAATCCTCTCTTTGTAGCTTTTTTCCCCTCACAATATAAAGGTAGGATATACAACCAAAAAAAGGCATATAAAATTATGTGGCTGCTTTAAAGGGATTTCCTTTTCCTTTCCGAAGATAATTAATTTTCCAATCAAACTGCTCTGTAAAGCTAAAATGATCCTTTTTTATTTTTATTTTATTATTTTCTTAAAATTTCTAACAACACACAACGTGCAAATTGGGACAGTTGGTGGCCTCTTTTCTTCAGAAATTTTCATTATATAGTAGGTAGCGAAAAATGAAAACGACACAAAATGACACAGGAAACAAGATTTCTAAAATATATAGGACGCGAAATGTGGGGGAAACATATAAATATTAAAAATACACGGGTAATTTTATAAATTTAAATTTTGTATATATATGTATACACACATTTATACAATATATTATTATAATGAATTATTAAATAAAATTACTATTTTTTTTATTAAAATTCATACAACTAAGATATTAAATAAATATTAATTCTCCCTAAAAAATATTAATTCATATCTAAAATGTTAAATTATTTATATATATAATATTTAAACTAACAAAAACAAAATAATTAAACTTACTATAAAATTAACTTGAACACATTAAATCAAATCTATTATAAAACTAACACAAAAATAAATATAATCTAGAAAAGAATAAAATATTCATTCCAAAATTAATAATTAAAAATGAACCTTATATAATCAGGATCAGGATTTTTTAAAAATAAACTTAATTTTTTACGAAATGAGTTTCCTAATTTTCAAAAAAATTAGGGAAACGAAACTGAACGGAAACTTTTTTAAAAATTCAAAAACGGCCCAAAATGTTTCATGTCGGTTTCCGAAAGTTTCGGACATGGAAACGTTTCCGAAACATGGAAACGATGATAAGGAAGAGTTTTCACGCATCATAGATTATATCTATATATAAAAAAGAAAATCATCTAGGAATATTCATTTTGATATTATCTTTCAAAATATTTAGTATTTCAATATATACACTGAAAAACTAGCTCTGTTTGGTAAAATCTTAGTAAAGTAAAGGATGCATTTTTAAAGTAAAGTAATGTGAAAGTTTTTTTGAAAGAAGTAATGTGAAAGTTATTATAAATTCTTCCATTGTATGAGAAGAATGGAAAATAAATGATAGTTAATATAAAGGTATAACACAAATCTTGTGAAAATTATTATAAATTCTTCTATTGTTTGAGAAGAATGGAAAATAAATGATGGTTAATATAAAGGTATAACACAAATCTTACAAAAATACCCTTATAAGAAATATATTAATAAGAATATATTAGGATGGAATAGGTATTTTAATTAAAATGACTTTTTTAAAATAAAAGAGCCATCATCAACCCTCCAATTTGGTCAGTTGAAAAATATGGGGTCTTCAATTCTAATCCTCTTATATTTTACTTTCTTTCTAAACATAAGTTAAAATCTCCCGACTATTGTAAACCCTTTCTAACCCCTTCCAATCCCTCATAAAAAAACGAATTGACACCTCAAACTTTCAATTCAGATTTTACAACTTCATACATTATATTCCACATTTTACTTACTATTTTTCATAGTAATAAATTATGTTTCTTTTTTGTGGAAGGATACACATACCTCTCCTCTTATTTCAAAATTAGAAGGAAAAAAAAAACTAAAAGGCACAACGAACAATTTTAGTCTAAGATATTCTTTATGAAATTTGAGTTTAAAAAGCCTGTTTGGGATTGTATTTGAGGATTAAAAAGTACTTTTTATTTTTTTCTAAATTAATTGGTTGATTTTTAAAACTTCTTAAAATTATTTTTTTTTCAAAATTGTCTTTTTAAAAAAGCATCTATTTATTATTCTTATTGAACATAAATTTTCAAAATTCAAAAAGAAAATTTAGAAAAAAAAAACTTTTTGGTCTGCAATATTAAACCTCTATATATTTATTAAAATTTTACTAGAGTCAATGACATCCTCTCCTATAATGGTCATATTTTATAGTACTTTGTTAAAATAAAATAGAGAGACGTTATATCTCTTGCCTGAAGAACATATGGCATATGGAGGATGAAAACAACATGATACTTTGAGGCTTCTGCTGAACTTAGATTGACCAATCCATTATCATTTATGATCTTCAGAAGTTCATTCTTTCATGGAGTTTTGAAATGAACTATTCATTTTTATTTTAGACTATAAATATAATAAAATAACCCTAAATGGATGAATTGTTTTTGTGGAAAGAATGGAAATTAGAACGGGACAAGAAGGTACGGGACACTGGGTTAAATTGAGCCGTGGAAAGAATGATGACTAAGCAAAATGAATAATAATAATAATAATAATAAGTTGATAAGTGATCAGAATATTAGTAATGGACAAAATAAATGGGTAAAGAGTCAAATTAGTACACCAACTTGTGACACGGGATCAAATTAAGGAAAGTTGAAAAAAATTGATAATTTAGTCTCCAAGTTCTATTTAGCAACTCAAATAGGTGCACAATGTTAATTGTCATTTTTCAAAATTTCATAAAAAATTCATTTTAATATATTTTCACCTAATTTTTTTATATGTTAATTAAAAAAATTAATTTACATTCTAAAATATTTTTTGAAAACTTTTGATCTATAAATTAATTTTTTTCAATTTTTTAAACAAAAAAACTTTTAAAAAAAATCATACAAAATAAAAAATAGATGTAAATGGTACCATTTTTTGTATGAAAATCTTAAATTATATGTTAAATTTATTAGAATAGTTGTTGCTGTATTTTAGTTAACTTAATTTTTGAATTTATCGAATAATTAGTCAATAGTATAATTTTTAATTAATTTTTCTATCAATAAATTAACTATGTAAAACAACTCAAATTCTATCATTAGCTATCAGAATATCTCTAGTATGTTGTCTTTTATCGGTACAAAAAAATTTATGCAATTTTCATATGTTATATATTTTTTATGATTTATTTACTTTTTTTCATTAAAAATACTTAAAAAATAATTTATTAGTCAAAATTAATTTTTTAATTTTTTAAACTTTGAATTCAATATTTTATAATTTACATATAAAATATTGGATGAAATTTTGATAAAATGAATTTTTTTTATAAATTTTGAAAAATGATAATTAACATCATTCACCTATTTGAGCCGCTAAATAGAAGTTGGAGAATAAATTATCAAATTTTTCCAACTTTTCTTAATTTAGTCCCGTATCATAAGTTGATGTACTAATTTGACCATTAATCCCAAAATAAATTGTATGAAAGGAACAAATGAGAGACAGAGAGAAAAATTTCCCCCTCCACAAATGAGGACCGATGGCCGATGGGCGGTGGCATGTGCACGTTAGGCTGGACTTATCTGGCCTCAGAGATGGCTTTTGTCCATGTCACCACTTATCTTCTTATTACTCGTGGGGGAGCATATACTTGACGACTGGGTGTGCAACTCGGTTTAAAAAATCTAAAATCATTCAATTTTTGGTTTCAATTATTTAAAATCAAATAAATCCATTTAACTTAATAAATTAACGGTTTAATTTATTCAGTTAATTAAAATTTTGATTTAGATCGATTCGGTTTCGGTTGGTTTATTTATTTTTTATTAAATTTTTATAAATACTTATTATGTATACATTTATTTATATATTTGTTACACTTTTATAAACTTTGTATATTTTGACATATACTTAACATATTTTCACACACAAATATATATATATATATATATATATATATATATATATATATATATATATAATGAATTAAAAATATAAAAAATAAAATACTAAAAAAGCTAAAGTTCGGATTTCGGTTCGGTTCGGTCGGAAGACCTATGAAACCAAACCATAAACCAAAATTCAAAGTTTACATTTTTTTTAAACCAAATCAAATCATTTTTCATAAAAACCATTCGATACGGTTAATTTGAACGGTTTCGGTTCGGTTTATTTGGTTTGATCAGTTTTTCTCACCCCTACTTGAGGAAATCAATTGTACACCACCATTTTATAAAATATTTTCATTTAAACCACCTTCATGTTTTTAAAATTTCAATTTTAACATTCATTATTCAAAACTAAAGACGCTTTTCCTGATTGATAGTTATATTTTTCAGATTAACTTTTTTATCTCATCGTTAATAATTTATTTCTATCTCTTTATTTCATTCATTTTTGACATTTTTTTTATGTTGAATATAAGATTTTCTTTTTTATTTAGCTAACTATCAGTTTTTGATGAGGTAAAACGACATTGTCAAGCGAAAAGTCACGATTTAATTAGGATTGTAATCGAGCCGATCCGAGCTTAGAGATGTTTGGACTCGGTTCATTTGCTAAATGAGCCAAGTTCGAGCTCATTTAATAAATGAGCCGAGCTCAAGCTCATTTAATAAATGAGCCGAGCTCAAGCCAAGTATCATTGTGCTCATGTAGTGTTCACGAGCCTAACCGAGCTTTTATCGAGCTTATTTTCTATTTTATAAATATTAATTTAAAAGATTTTTATTATAAAAATTATTCTTAAAAAGTGATATTGTAATATCCAGTATTTTCAGATTTTTAATAAAATAAAATTTCATTGGATTTTCAATTTTTTTATATGGAATTTATATTTTCTCATTAATAGAAATTTTTTTATTTTAAATATCATATTTATTGTAACGGCCATAATTAATTATGCATCTAAATATGTTAAATCATCTTACTAAGTATGTCTTTGGCATCATAATTGTGTGTAATGCATTGCATAATATTGATTGGTAGAATAACTTTTTGAGAGCATCAAGGTTTATGGAAGTTTGGGTTAAAAAGGACCTAGTTGTAAGAAAAGTTAGAGGAGTTATTTGTAAAAGAAGTATGAGAGTTGGACTAGATGGTTAGTAGGAATAAGTTTGAGGGGTGGGGTAGGCAAATTGCTTCTAGAAGTGGACAAGTGTCCAAGGGAT
>CANYLF011660096.1:0-12896 GCA_948193215.1 Bocquillonia castaneifolia | reverse complement strand
CCTTCGGTGTTTTAATTTGTTCCTTACATTATATGCTCAAGTTGAATCTGAATTAACGTAGATGACAGAGAAAGGCCAGTACCTTCAATTTTTGTTTATAAGGCATGAAAAGACCATATAACAACTGGGTGCAGTTTATAGCAAAATAACTGGTGGGTCTAAAGTAACACTGTTCCAAACAATTTCATGAAAGCTCCAACTATCAAATTAGTAGCCACCTCATATAGTATCTTCACATATTAATCTTAACATTTGCAAAAAAACAAAAAAAAAAAACAAATAATTATATTGAAGCCAAAGGAACTTAATTCTATCCATTTACATTTATAATTCATTTATAAAGAAACTGCTCAACAAATTATAATATTATATATAGTTTCCTCAAAAAAAATAGTTAATTATTCTGATGATAATGATTAAGAAGTACAAAAAGAAAAACAGTATAATCTCATCACTTGATAATCCTTCAGATTAATCATGTCAATTTTGTTCCTTTACAAGTACTTTGGCAAAAATAATAGATGATTAGCAGCTATCAAGCAATATTTGGTAACACTATAAATGGAGAACAATCATTTTGTACTGGCAACTAATTCAACTGCAAGATCTTCATTAAACTGATCATATAGCTAATTAAGTACCCTACATATAAATATATTTCCACCTATCTTAACTCAAAATATTCAGGTTAATTTTATTAAGTCCATATATATCATTAATTAATTTTATTTTCTTTATTAGTCCAATAATTAAACTGAGAGATATATTTATTGCCAGGTTGAGTCTGGTGGTGGTGGTGTGTGTGTGTGTATATATCTTCACTAATTGTTTAAAAAGATATTGCTTGCTTTAACTTGAAGCATTAAATTTTGTTAACATTTCCTAATATTTTAATAAAGTCAAATGGCTCTACCATATATAAAAATAAATAAATAAATGATATATTTATATAAATATGAAGCAATATATATATATATATATATATATATATATATATATTGAGACGAAATGAGAGCATCTCCAAGGGACTCTGTGTAAGTTAAATTTTATTTATTATAAAGAGTATTTGACAAAAATCACAATTCAACAGACTCTATATTTTAAAGAAAAGAAAAAACAGAGTTAGTTTCACTCTGTACATTTATAAAGCCAAATTGACTCTCTATTTAAATTATAAATAATTATTTAATTATATTTATGTGATATTTATATTTTTCTTATAAACAAAGTTTATCCTTTCATCTTTTTAACTAACAGTAATCGAGTAAACTAAACTTTACTACGTATTTCATTTAATAATAATCCTTTTATCTTTTTACCTAACAGTAAACCAAACTATTTTTCTCTTTTACTACATATTTCATTCAATAATAAAATAAATGTAAAGAGTCTGTTTGAATTATATATTAATTCAGGTTCTTTAATTTTTAAAAATGTAAAAAATTCTCTTTAAATAAGAATAGATCTTCTGTATTTTAAATAAAAGCATCATCTCCTGATAAATGATAAGAAAAAGAGGACAAAAGGCAGGCAAAACAATCACCGTCTAATATTGAGAATCTTTCCAAATAAGGAAGAATGAATAATAGCATTTTCAAAAAAACAAAAGAAGAAACATAGCAACTGTTCCATCATCAAACTAAGCTGGCACAGCCTCCTTATTGTTAAATTCATCCACATATGTCTTCTTCAATCCTCCAAAATATCCCCAGCATCCTCACTCTCTAATCTAAATCCACCTCCCCTTCATATTTTTAATTCTTTTAGTTTTCCTATTTCCCACTTTAATGTATTTAGATTTGGTATATGGGTGTATAGGTCCAAGCAAATGCATTTAGTAATTAGTTACTTTTTTTATTATTACTATTACTATTATTATTATTATTATTATTATTATTATTATTATTATTATTATTATTATTATTATTATTATTATTATTATTATGGCTCATTCGTTTTTAATATGCCTTTCATTTGATTTGGAAATGATGATGAAAATAATGTAGTATTTCAGTAATTTTTTATTACCAAGATCATTTTATATATGTCTTTTAAATAATCTATAGTAAATTAATAATCAAAATATAAAAATATTGACAAAATCAGTCTTTTATTTAAATTAAAACATACATCTTTAAATTTATCATGATTTTGACGTGTGTACGTGTCCTGTTATATAACGTCTGTGTTTCCATTCATATGTTTTTAAAAAATAGAACCGCAATCTAAGATTTCAAATTGTAATATAGTTTAAATTTTGGCAAAATGCAATTCAAGGTTCCTGTATTTTTATTTTTTTCACATTGAGTCCTTATACTTTTATTTTACAAGATTGAGTCCCTGTATTTTTATTTTTTTGACATTTAGTCCCTATACTTTTATTTTTTTGACAATTAGTCCCTCACAGAAAGACTAAATGTCAAAAAAAAAATGCAGGGACTAAATGTCAAAAAAATAAAAGTACAGGGACTATATATAAAAAAAGAGTATAAAGACGCAAAAATATATTTTGCAAGAAGATAATACTAAATAATAAATAAAGTTTTTTAAAGTAAATTTTTTTAATTTTACATTGCACAATTTATAGCATACAAAATTAATACATTTTATATTATTTTATAAATTTTATTATATTTTCTTTTTTCGAGTTGTCATTAGCATATTTAGTAAAAAAAATTATAAAAATAGATATGAAACATTTTTTTATAAATATTTATTTAGAGATTTTTTTATAGGTATTGCTTACAGTGCATTTCAAACCTTTTGAACTTAGACTCTATTACAAGGGAGCCGACACCCAGTTGTGACTCATTTGAGTCCCTTGTCTTCTCCTAGCGAAGGCGAGACTCGACTCGAAACCTCTCCCTGAAACTAGAAAGAATTTGTCATTTATAGCAACTTTTGTTAGTTGTATTTAAAGATAGAAAATGCATCTCTAATTTTTAAATTATTATAAAAATAATTTTAAAATTTACATGCATATTAAAAATCATTAACTTATAATCACTTGATATTAATAAATTTTATCATATTAATAAATTTAAATCAATATATAGATAAAAAAAATTATAATGATCAAATAAGCAGTTAGTAGTTTTTTTTCTAATAAAAAAAACTAGTAGTTTTTTTTTGAATAAAAAACAGCTTGTAGTTTTCTTGAATAAAAAATTACTATTAGTTTTCTTTGAATAAAAAAACAGCTAGTAATTTTTTTAATTTTATAAAAATATTATAAAATAATTAAATTATTTTGGATGTAGTTCATATGAAAAACAATTAATTTAAGTTTATTTTATAAAACAACTATAATATTAAAAAGAATATAAGTTAAAAAAATCTTTAAAGAGAATATTCTTTATAATGTAAAAAATAGAGTATATTGTTGGAGTAAAAATATTGTAGCAACTTTATTTTAGTGTAAATTTAACACCAAAATTGTGTTAACAGTCGGAGGTGTCCAAAATACATATTTACATAAAAAATATTTTATATCTATTTCTATAATTTTTTAATAAATATGCTAATGACAACTTGAAAAAAGAAAATATAATAAATTTTTATAAAATTATATAAAATGTATTAATTTTTATACTTTAAATTGTGCGATGTAAAATTAAAAAAATTTACTTTTAAAAAGTTTATTTATTTATTTAGTATTATCTTCTTGCAAAATGTATTTTTGTATCTTTTTACTTTTTTACATTGAGTCCTTATATTATTATTTTTTTCTACATTAAGTCCCTATACTTTTATCTTTTTGATGTTTAGTCCTTCTGTAGTTACAGAAATATTAAATGTCAAAAAAATAAAAGTACAGGGACTAAATATCAAAAAAATTAAAAGTACAAGGATTAACTGTTAAAAAATAGAAGTACAAGAACACAATGTGGAAAAAAATAAAAGTACAGGGATCTTGAAATTCATTTTTCCTTAATTTTTCGAGATTTTTTTTTAAGAAAAAATGACTTTAGAAGTTTTAGCGATTCTACCAACCCTACCCTAAAATTATAATTGAGAAGATTACAGTTCAAGAATCAGTAAAGAATATGTTAAAGGATTAGTATTCATCAAGAAGCAACAAAGAAAAGGAATAAAAGAACTTGTAATAAGTAATAAAAATAAAAAGACATTTTTTTTTCCTGCAAATAGTATACAGACCCTACTTGTAATTCTCTTTCAATGGCATCATCTCCAATCATCAACTGTTGAAGATTCTCAAAGAACAAAAGAGAAAAGGATATAAATTGATGAGCAATATGAGTGGGAAGGATATATATATAATTCTTCACTAGTACATCACCTCTTGTTATTGCTATTGGTATGTGTGTCTATATATATGCATGTATGTATGCATGTATGTATGTATGTCCATGCAATTACAATGCTACTATTTAAAGAAGCAACTATACAGTTAGCAAGTAACTGCAGTCAATGCCAACATTTTGACACTGAAAAACTAAACATGCATTGCATTTTGCAGCCACCATTAATTACTATTTCTTTCCCTTTTCAGTTAATTTTTCACTTTTCGTACCCTGACACCACTATGTGTAGCACCCAAAAAAAGCATAACATTAATTCTCTTGTGAAAATATAAATAAGACCAGATGCAATTACAGCACAAGTCCTGAAAATATTGTTGCACTCATTTTCACACAACTAAAAGAAACACTATTTCATATGTTGACTTCATGAGAAATATAAGGTGAAGGCTACGGTGGGATGGTCCATTAGTAGATCACTTATAAATTAATAGGTCTCATTTAGTGAAAAAGTGAGAAATAACTTTAATTGAATTGAATTGTTCAGATTTACGGTTTTTGAATTTAATGGTTTAAATAGAAGAGAAAAACAGAATTATATTGCCCAAAACAAAACAATAGGAAAGTTGATTGTTTTGTTATTATAAGTTGTAGAAACAAAAGGGTAAAAGCAGGCCAAGATTTTCATTTTTTTATCAGGCACCTCTCCAGCTGCCAATTTAGCTGGTGTTTTTGCCTTGATTTAAATTACAGATCAGGCATTATTGGACTGGAACATTGGCTCTCCAATGGCTTGCTGGATGCCCGAAACAATAGGTCTCTCTTGGTCAATAAAGAGCAAGACAATATCAGGTTTTACTTTCCTTGGTTACTGTCGATTACAACTGTTTACTAGCTAACAGATCCGATTGATGCAGCATAAAAACAACTTCTCATTCCATTCTGTATTAAAAGAAAATAGGTATAGGGTATTAATAGCAACAAAGTAGACAAAAATTTAATATCATACACAAAGCTCTTAAACTGAAACACAGACAACTTTATAGGGAGAATTATGAGAATAGTACTGCAACATCAAATGTCCTACACTGCAAGAAACATAATTGTGCCTTGAAGATCGAAATCTTCGAGCCAATCGATAGCAAAATACTGCAACTGCAAGTTTCTGTCGGAACATATTCTGGTGTTCCTGCCTTCTTGACAGAGCTAACAGCAGATGGACAAACAACAGAACATAAGCTGCACTTCAGCGTGCTGGCGATTGATCTATCCGATACCATTTATGCTTCTGCTTCTAATATTGAACAAGAGCAGTCATCAGTTAAAGAGGCTGTTGCATTTCTCAGTGATAAATTTTATTAATTGATAGTGCATGTATACATCTACATGAACAGTATATATGGGCAACACATATTTAAACTACGTAATAAATACTCTCAGGTTGCAAGTTCTGCTTTAGAACCTTCATGTAAATAAACATAGCTAAGAAACTTAGAATGTTAATAATAACAAGTTCAACCTTCATGCTAAAAGAACATAGCTAAAGACTTGAATGTTAATGATTTTATTCAAACTTTTGCTTGTACAGAACTTTACTCATCCATAAGTGATTCGGAGAAATCCGAAAATATTTATCAGTGAACTGCCATAACTTGTAATATGTATGCCTCGTACATTTTAGCTATTAGCAAAATATATTTTGATACAGACAAAGTATGCTGCAAGGTGAAAGCAGGAAATAACTTCTCTGCAAAACAGAGAAAATGAGGACCCATACATCTTTCATGACAGAACAACATTTACTAACTTGCCCATCATGAATGTTCAACAGACCAGAAAACATACTGAAAACAAGATTACAAAACGATGGTAATCATACAAATGCACATTGTATAACCTATGGACTAAATTTAATGAACAAAACCAATGGAATATGCTCTTTATTGTATCCACAATGACACCTTGTAAAATTGCACAATGACTCGCTCGGTTCAAAAAATGGATCATAAAATTCCTAAACTTGATCAAGTAGCACAGCATTCCAACATGTACAGCAAACATAAGCTGGAGCTGAATGTTCAAACTTCAAGTATAAGTCCAATCGCATTACAGTTATGGGTAAACAAACTGCAAGATGGAAAGAAAAAGATGCTTGCTGCAACACCTTCAACCACACAATATAATTTCACCGCCGCTGAACAGTATAACTAGCTAATGGCCTTGTTACTATCCCAAGTTTACAAAATATATGCAAACACAGTAATACTTCCAACAAGAATCTCCGTCTTAAATTACACTGCAGATATAATCAACAGCATGTTACCAAAATCTGAAAATAGTTTTTCATGTAAAACAGTCTATTGCAATGAACAAAATCTTGTCCAACACTGGCAATTAAGTCAAATCAACACCCATTTCTTTGCGCTTCAATTCCAATGCCATTCTCTCATTCTCAAGCTTCATCCTCTCATTTTCCATTCTCAGCTTTTCTAGTTCATGATCCCTTTTCCTACTAAATCTTTTCCATTTGAACCGCTGCTTCTCCAGTTCCAAAATCTCAAGTTGAATTTGTAGTTTTTGCTCTTCTAATATAAGTGTGCGAGATTCCATCCACTGCTTCTGCAACCAAGCTGCTCTGGTACCTTCAGATGATATTTGATTCATATCAACTTGAGGAATCTGCAAATGAGAATAGGAGCGTTTAAAATCATCCCTAGATGATACCCCAAAACAAGTATCTTCATGGCCCTGACCATGTCTGAACCTTTTCATTGAGCCCCCTAAGGCCCCATACATTATTCCCCTGCTATCACTGCGAGGAGTTTGGTTATCCTCAAATTCTTCGTGTTCCTCGGTTTCCACATCTTGATCATCTTCATCGAGATCGTCATGTTGGTTCCTTCTCATATCATCATTATCATGATCATCTTTACTTCTTAGAGCCAACTGCAAAGAACGCTGCAATGCTGGATCATGAGGCAGATGCAGTCTATTGCCATTATGGTATGAACACATTTCTTCATAGAATAGATGCTTTGAGCTTAATATTTTCCTAACATCATCTTTTTCTTTCTCTGTTAGATAATCAATAATATCCAAAAGTGCAGGGTTTTCCACAACTTGGCAAGAAGTACCCCTGCCAAGCATGTCATTAAGTCTTTTATACCTTTTGTTAAGGTCATTAAATTTATCCTCACATTGCTGAGGTGAAACATGGAAACCCCTTTCAGCCATGACCTTTGAGACTAATTTCCACTTTCCCTTTTTCTGCAAAATTGCAAATTTCCTTCTCATTACACCATCACAATCTGAAGATATATCCTCACCTATATAAGAAACAGCGGTTATTAAAAGCCTCACCATCTTATCAGTCCACTTAACCCGCTGCCAAGGCGAAGACCCCTTTTTCCCTTTACTAGCTTCATTATGACCATCAAGACCATCTTCAGTATAGCTTGGCTCATCCTCATCACTGGTAGAATTTTTCCCTCTATCTCCTTTACTGCAGTTAGTCAAGGACATGGTTTGATCAGAGTTGTTCATGGTTCCTATAGAGAGCGGAAAACCCTCACGAATAAAGGGATGAACCGAAGAGCCATGGCGATGAACAGAGTGTGGTTGGTGGCATAAAGCATGCTGGTATTGTGTTTGATGATGAACTCTCATTGAACCTTGCAAGTCAAGGCCTCCAAAAGGAGGACCACTTGGAACCTGACCACCTTGTGACAAATTCCCTTCCATCTTTTATTTAGTATTTCACAACAAACTAGATCAGACCCTTAAACCCATTTCACTAAAACCTCAATAACAAGTACCTCCTTTTAGCTCTAGCTAAGTAGATATCAAACAATCAAATTGCTTGTGACCCTATTGATCAATAATAAAACATACCCATTTCTCATTTTTTTCACTAGAAGCAACTCATCAAATAAAACCCTCCATCTATAATATCTAGATCCTCAATCATGCATATTCAGTTCAATTAAATCCAGACAGGGCAACGCTAAACAAAGACAACACCTTTTTGCTTCACTAAAACTCAACCAACTAAAGATGAGCAAGTGCCAAATCCACCAATATTTACTAAAAGGAAGCAAGAAACAAAAAAACAATGAAATCAATCCTCAAAAATGCTCATATAAACAAAGAAGAAGCCAGAGCAAAAAAAAAAAGCACTTATCTTGCAGCAGAACAAACACCAGAGTCCCTGACAGCAAATAACACCAAAATAGCAGTCTTCAGACATGAAAGATAGAAACTTTAACGCTTAATTTATGTCCTAAAATGAAGGCAAGAATCTAGGGACAGCAAAGATCAAAAAAAACAAATTATCAAGAACATAACCAACACTCATGAAATAAAAGCAAAAAAAGAAAAGAAAATGGGTATTTGTTTCTATATAATATAGGAAGGGGGAGTGCAGTGAGAATATTTATAAGCACAAAGCAGAGGGTTCAGCAAGTTCAATGTATGGAAAGATCTGGTGGGTCCATTACTACATTATTTATTTTGGTTCCATCGCTTCACATTTCATATTCCGCCATCTCCAACAGTTACTCTAAAATAGCTTCACCTATACTCTAAAATAGAACCATCTACTCTATTTATTTCAATATTCTTTTTAAAAAAAATTTTAAACTTATATTTTTTATATATTATAATTATTTTATAAAATAAACTTACCTTAATCATTTTTTTATATGAATTACATTCAAAATAATTTAATTATTTTATAATATTTTTATAAAATAAAAAATTATTTATTTTATTATTATTTCTTACTAAAATAAATATTAATTGGAATTATAATTAATTTATTTTATAATTTTTATTGAGTTGTAAATTAGATTGTCATATAAACCTTCATTTCATAAAATAAAAATATAAAACATAATTTTAAAAAAAAAAAAGGTAAATGCACAATATCACACCAAATATTAGATGATACTGTAGATAAACTCCATTGATTTTTAGGGTACTGTTGGAGAGTATTCACGCCATTTTTTTTGGTGAAAAACGTCAATTTGGGGAGAAATATTGGAGATGGCCTAATATTGCTATTTGAGGGATAATACAAACAAAATCTTGAGTTGATAGTACACTTCTCCTTTTTTTTTCCCCTTTTCTTGTTTTATTAAGTTGATAGCGCATGCACTCCTTCCATCCAGGGTGAGTATTTGGTATGAATGGAATGGAATCAAAATTTTACTCAATTTTAAAATTAAATTGGTCGGTTTGATTTAATTATTTTTATTTTTTAAAAATAAAATTCTGATCCTATTTGATTTTTTTATCAAAATTTCTCAATTTTTAAAATAAATCGAAACAAATTTTATTAATTCAGTTCTACTCACCCTAGTTTTGTATCTAAATAACACAATTTTGAATTTTATGCAAAAAAATTATGAAATTAATTATTTTAATTAGATTTATTGATTTCTTTTAAAATATTTTTATTCAAACTTTAAAATTATTAATATATTATGTTGATATTTTTTATATAATAAATATGAATATTTAAATCTGTCAAGTATAAGAAAATGTTGATATACTTTGATAAATATTTTCTATGTATATCAAACGTAAAATTTTTTGTTTTATGCAAAATTTAAGGTTTGAAAAAAAAACCTATGATGGGTACTTTTTTTTTGAGAAATATTTAAATGAAAGAAAGGACATTTTGATGGGCAAATTCATGTATTTGGCATGTTATCAACTTGTCAAGTGGGGACACTAAATGACAACTTTGTTTTAGAGTGTCGTTTTAGGTAACTTAGTATATTACAAAAAAATATTGAATGATCAAAATTATTTAGTAATTTTTACATCAGGCTAATAGTTTATGTGGTTCTGCAACTGGATCTTTTTTTTTTTTTCCATTAGATAATAATCAAATTGCAATCTGGATCAGGCTAAAGAAGGATATGTGTTTAGGACCTCTAGTGCAATATAACAATAGCAGGCAATAAATGTACAAGATATTGAAATCTGATCACAAATCCTAGCAGATACTTCTTGTTTTAAATTGCATGCAGAATCTAAGAAGAGATCTAAGTATACTATGCATTGTGCTTTTTTTTTCGAATATTAATTCGATTATGATTTGATTCTTAATTTAGGTTGTCTAGTCATAGAAAACAATCACTTATTTTCCTTTTTTTATATATTGAATCGGTGATTTTCAGGTTCAAATCCTCCTCCTCTATATATATTTGAGCGAAAATATTTATTTTTTAGAAATATATTCATATTTTTAATTATTAAAAATATTTTATATATAAATTAATGATAATAATATGTATAAATTAAATATAAAATTTATTCTTGGATTAAAATTTAAAAATAGATTTATTAAATCAATTTAATTTTAAAATAATTATTTAATATATATGTTGATTACTTTATCTATTGATGCATCATACATAAGTTACTTAAAAATAGAAAAACATAAATTGTAAAAATTATTTTTCTTTCTCCTTTATCCAAAATTTTTGCTTTCTCTTGTTCAAAACTTCTAAACTGATTGAATAAATATAACAATGACAAATAGTATGATTGGACACCTATTTAGTTAAAGTTTATTAGTCACTTGAAATTTTTATATTTAGTTTTTAGTAGTGTACTTTATCCATATATATCAATTTAAAATTTAAAATTTAAATTTAAATTGATTGATCAACAATATCAACTAATTATGAATATTTTATATATAAAATTATGATTTAATATTATATTTACAAAAAAGTACAACTTTTAAAGTGTCCATACATATCAAATTTAAAATTGAAACTTAAATTGGTTGATTAAATTTAAAAAGCTTCACATAAATTATATTGTTTGATTTTAATTTATTAACGTTATCAACTAATTAGAATGTTTTTTATATAAATTTATACTTTGATATTATATTTATAGATAAATTTTTAAATCTTAATTTGTTCATACACATCAAATTTGTGTGTATAAATTATTTGACCTCTGGTCAAAAATACACTCGCCTTTACACAAAACACACAAATTAAAAAAATCATTAATACACCATGAAAAAGACTCTTATACCCTCATTAATTAAAAAAATTGTAGTTATGTGATTTTTTCTTTCATATTTATTGCAATGATGAAAGTAGAAAAATTGATTTAATATTGTATTGAAAACACAAAATGACAAGTAAAAATGACTTTAGTATTTCTCAAAAAGAGACAAGTAAAAATGATCAAAGGGAGTACTAATTAAAGACATGGAAATAAATGAGTTAAAGCCTATTAATGAAAGGTACAAATAATAAATACAAGACAAAATAAATAGTAAAAAATTAAATATTGCCACATAAGTAAACTAGGCTTAGAATTCAATCAATTTGCACAATTTAAATGCAAGGAGTCTACTTTCACACACACACATATATATATAGATATAAAAAAAATAGAGGTTATGTATTCATTCGTCTGAATATCTAGAGGTTATTTATTTATATAAAATTATTTATTATTTTTATTTTTTAGAAAAAATTTAGGAAACTCTAAAATATGTTATTCATTTATTAATTTAAAAAATTTCTTTTTAATTTGAAATTTAAAAATATATTTATTTAATAATGAATTAAATATAATATAATTGTTTTAAAATATCTTTAAAAAGGATAATATTAATAAATTAAAAAAAAAGTAAATATAAAGATAATAAAGCATTTGTTATTCAAAAATATTATAGAAAACTGTGTAGACCAACCTAAATTAAAATCCTTATTTTTTTTTTTATAGTTATTGCATAAGTGATATCACAGACTCTCTAGATCCAGACTAATCAACTGTAAGAGGGTCGATGTTTAGTTATGACCCATTTGAACTCCTTGTCCTCTCCAACGAAGGTGAGACTTGAACTCAAGACTTCTCCTTAAAATTAGAAGAACTTTACCATCTGTACCAACCTTCACTGCACCATATTTTTTTTGTTATTCTTTTATAAAGGATTTTTCTTTGTAAGTACTTCATTAAGTTGAGATATTGCATGTGTTGTATACTATTTTTAATTTAAAAGTTTAACATTTAAAACTATTATCAAAGTTGTTATAAAACTATTTAACTTAATATTCAAAATTAGATATAAATTAACCATGCGGTTGTTTTGAACTCCAAAATTGAATTTGTTTAAAACAAAAACAGGTACAAGTTTTACCTCTCTTTTGCTCTAAAAAGATAAGTAGAAATTCTCACAAGTACGGATACATATATCTTCTATGAACACGATCAATAAAAAACTGCCATTTATTTATAAACTTATAATTCAACCATCATATTAATTTTAATTTTTTTTAAAATAAATATTATTACAGTTAAATGATAGTTTTTTATTAGTTGGGAAAATAAAAAATATATGGATACGAGTTAGGTAAGAAAATCCTATTTTTAATCCGTCCCAAATTATAGGACTTAGATATTAATCTACCCTTATATCAAAAAAAAAATAATTTACCCCTCGGCTCATAATTGGTTTATCCACAATTAACTTATAGTAAATTATCCCATGAAATTACTAAATTTAGTCAGTTTATCTCAATAATTATATCTCTATATATTTAGTGGATTAATTAACTAAAATTAGGGTGAATTAATTAAAATTAACAAGTTTATAGA
>CANYLF011660064.1:0-16090 GCA_948193215.1 Bocquillonia castaneifolia | reverse complement strand
ATGGATAAGAAATTTCTAGAAAATCAAAGGATCCAAAGGGGAACAATTGAAGACACAATTGAGTGACGACTGAATAAGAATTAAGCGTAATGAGAACCCTGGTCATTGGTTTGTGCACCTAGATAGTAAGGGGGCATGCCTGTTGAATGTGGTCAAGCCAGTAGGGTTTGTGCTAAGGTGCAGCTTAAACCACTGTGGTCAATAGGAGTGATTTGTAAGACTAACTTGAATGCGACGGGTGTTCATTTGGTTTTGACAGAATTGCAGACATCCTGTCGTTTAGGAAAATTGTTTTGGTAAAAAATCGTCCTTCTTATGAATCTTTTTGGATTAATAATATTTGTAATTACTTGTCAAATAAGGACTTGCCTGCCGACTATATAGTATTGTTTTGAGTGATGACAGTTGTAATTACAGCTTTCTGTTATAGCTAGCTAGTAATAACTAATGTAATTGTCATATAACTATATTAAAGGAGTTGGATACGTTGAATAACATTGCATGTCATGGGATCTCAGGATGTTCCTGTATGTGCTGTTCTGTTTTCCTTGTTTTGCCTGGTTTTGTTATGTATCAAGTGGTATTGCTTTGCATAGCTGGAATTTTATTTCAGTTGTCAATTGGCTTGGAAAGATATTGCGCTAAACATCAAAGAATTTTCTGTAACATGGTTTTTTTTTTTTAAATGCTGTGGGAATAGGGTAACTGATTGGGATAGTAGATATTAATCACCAATCTTTCTACAACTACAATGTGATTTTCCTTGACTGGAGGAGCTTGAATTCTAACATCAATTTTGTTATAGTCATCTGGTATGTAGAATCTATCCCTTTCATTCAAAATTCACGAAGGTTGAAAATTATGGAATGATGCAGGTGTTACACTGTTGCATTACTCGAGGACAGAAAGTATGCCATGCTAGCTCCATTTGGCGGCTTTGCATTTATTGCCGGTTGGGCAAGCTTGCTTTTCTGAAGATAGGACTTGCCAAAGAGATCTTTGCCTTGCCCAGCATTTATGATTCAATTGCTGTAAGTTGTTTGATGCCATGTAATTTAACTTGGAATTTGTATGATATATAAATCATGTGTTCTTGTGATGTATTTACCATTCTTCAGAGAAATTAAAGGAGATAACTTTGTTTGATTTACGAAGGTCACAAGTAATAATCTAATAGCAATAATGGAAACATCTGTGACTTTTAAGAGAATTTATTGTTTATTGCTTTCAAAAAATTTTCAAGTTCCCTTATTCTAATTTCCTCATCTTGTTGAAGGGGGTGTGCATTTTGCTGCCATTACTTCGTAGAATGCTTAGTGTTTGTCATGTAAATCCTATGTTCTTATGAATTGTTTGCATCTCTGAAAATAATCATGAAATAGATTTCTTGATAGCTGATCAGACATCAGGGATACATTCAACGCAGGTGATGGCATTTCGGTTAGTGTTCATGTTCATCCTTTGAATATACTCATGCCTCATCTATTACATAGTAAAATAGCAGGCATCTAATGAAGTTTGCTGCTGCATTCAGATGATGTTAATTGAAATATTTTATTTTGGTCAAACACAATTTTTATCCTTAAACTTTCATGATTTTATTTGTCATGCTCCTAAACTTTACTTTTAACCTCTGAAGCCCTTGAACTTGTATTTTTCATAACTTTTAAGTACTTTTTTTTCAGATGTCAACTTCACATGTAGTAAAAAATATGTTGATGTGGAGTTATATGCATTTGACATGTGGTAAAAAAATGTTAATTTGAGGGTTTGATAGATTATTAGACAAAATAATGAAAGTTTGAGGGTGAAAATATGTCTTTAGCGTATTTTTGAAGATCGCAAATAAGAAGGCATTTCAATAATCACAATTGAATTTTTATCTTGTTCCGATGAGAAAATTCAATCCAGCTACAATACTAGAAAATTCTAAACCTTTAACGCTCATAGTTCACGTTCCCTTGAAAATCAGGGAGAGAACTCGTAGTGGCAGGAGTTATAACCTGCATGCAAAATTGCGAAGTTTTAAGTCATCATCCAACGGAATTTGTGAAGCAAAGGGAAGGAGAAATCAGAAAATCACTAAAACATTTAAGTCATTGAGTAGCTTAGAAGCTGAGACGATCATAACTTCAGAAAAAAAAAAAATAAAAATAACTTTCTTAACAGTCGCATTTGATTGCAGGAGGGCTCACATGTGATGATAACAGAATGTTTTTCCAGTTTAAAAATATAATAAGACATTTTTTCCCGTGATTAGAGGCAAGTTTGACGCTATTGTTAGAATGCACAAAGTCAACAAAATTTTCCAATCTCACTGCTCAGATGCTTTCTAGGCACATGGACACACTTGTCTTATTATAGAATTTTTATTGCTTGATTAAGTTTATTATTTGTTTATGTGCATTCTGTAGATTCCTTCTATTTTCTTGTACCAACCACATACTACGGAAGAGCCAGTTAATGGGTGTTTATTTATAAATATAACTTAGTATATAAGGTTCTAGAAGTGCCTGTATTTGAGATATAAAATTACTAACTCCGTCCCACAAGAAGAGTCCATTATTCATTTTCACACAGTTTAAGAAATCATTGAATTGTTCTAAATTTTAGTGAAATCTAATATAAATTGATAACTTCATCCTTCTATAAAAATTATAATTATAGTGTTAATTTATTTAATATGCTTTGGAATTGTTTAATTGTTAAGAGTAATTTTGGAAAAAGAGCAATTAATGTGCCCTTCGTTTTATAAGTGAACACTTTTTATGAGACAAATTAAAAAGGAATAATAGACTCTTTTTGTGGGACGAAGGCAGTATAAAGTAAGAAGAGATCCTAGCTAAGAGCATGCCTAATGCATTATGTAAAATAAAGAGCATTTTTCTTGAATGATGAGAATTTTTATTTAATAGGATCTGAAAATTGTAGTTTTTTAGTAGAATTTTCTTCATTTTACCTATCCCAATGAACATTAAATGATAAAATTTATTTGTCTCTTTTAATTTTGTTCCACTTGTAAAAAAATAAAAAATTTCTTGGAACTTTAAATCAAACAAGAGAAGAGAGTGGGCTTGACTCAACACATTTAGATAGTTAAACCCACTCTCTTCTTTATATTTTAAAAATACAAGTATAATTTTACATATTGACTTTTAAATTTTAGAGAGCCTAAGAGACATAAAAATAGAGAATGCATTGGGAATGCTCTAAGATTGAAGATTTCTTTGAATGGTTATAACACAAGCATAGACTTACAAAAATAACAATGGCAATGATAATGAAGTTAAAAAAGGAGATATAGAGGTTTACTCGGATCAAGTTCAGTAATAATAGCAGCTCCTTTGAAGAAGCAAGAACCACCTTTGTGCTTGAATTTCTGAAAGTAGCTGTTAAAAGCAAAAGAAGCATGGTCTCTTACAGTGTTTGGAAAATAGCAAGGCTTATTCACTTGAATCATACTGCAATCTGCACCACCTTTCCCACATGCCCAGTCAAGTGCCACCTGCAACTCATCATCTGGTGTCTGCTCATCAGCTATGCACCATTGTTCTAGCTGCCCATCTAATAATTATACACAAATAAATAAATAAATAAATACCACTTACAAATTGTTGAAGACATTTCCTAGTGGTAGAGACATTTTGTAATCGAAACTGAGATAATGTTCGAATCTCCCACCCCCAACTTAAAAAAATAACAGAAAAAAAAAGATGACTTCAAGTCAATGTTTTAGCTCCATGCATGATTTCTACATAGATGCATGCATGCTTACCTGATCTTGTTGTTGCTGTTGAGATGAAGATAAGAAGAGCAAACATTATCCTTAGCCAAAAGATTGACATCTTGAGGTTAAAATGTGGTGAATAATATCCAGAAATGGTTTGTTGTTACTCTATGGTCCAATATATAGAACAAAAAATTTAAAGATAATGAAAAGAAAAATTATGATGGGATTAAAAAGTAAGAATCTTGTCTTGTTAACTTATGTATTTGTTTGTTACAGTTGGTTCCACATGTATTATTAGTAAGCAGATATTGCGTTCCACATAAGCTAATTAATGTGCTAATGAAGAAAAGCTAATCTTACAAGGACGGTCTAATAAAAAAAAAATAAAAATAAAAAGAAATGGAAACAATTTCTTCAGCTGAAGACTGATATTTAGCAACTGAATGCTTATTCTGTATATAAAAAAAATAATTTATGCTACAATTTATACACAAGGAAGAATATTTTAGCTACAACAGAAAGAATTGACATTACACTCTCAACAACAATAGCATATAAAGGATTTGTTTTCTTCTCTAAATCAAAACAATCATAAATTCATATCAATTTACATCTTTCAGCACGAAGGGGCAACCGGTAGACCACCTTATCCTCTAGTTTACATGCCAAAGTATTGCTGCACTCTATCTGCACATTTTCCTCATTTTAGTTATTTTAATCCTCTCTTCATATGAAGATAAATGTTAGTGTCACAACTGCCACAGGATCCAACTATATTAACCCTTCATTCTTTCCTGCCCAAGTCACTTGTGCAAATATTTTATGCACAAGTCACTGAAAGATTAATGGTTGAAGTGATCATCTCATCAGCATTCAGACAATGCTCGTATCTGTCAATTTACTATCTGCCCACTCTGAAAAATGAAGCCAGCAAATTTCAAAGGATAAATATTTGAGGGAGAATAAACTAAAATAATAGAGTAAGCGCAGAAAGCAACCATTTTAGCATTATCTTCTTCAGAATTTCATTAGATGAGGAACTGGTGACAACAAACTGGCTACGAGCATTTGACCGCCCAGGTTCAGACATGCTTGAAGTACTAGTCTGCAGGCCATAAAAACATTCCTGACACCTGGAAGATTTCCATTTCAGATTTACCTTCAACATTCTTGCAAAGTTCAAATTGAAGTAAAGTTGATGGAAATATTTAGGCTAGTTTCAATATCTTAACGAGAAACTCATACTGATCTACATAACAATAGAAACATTCTATAAAAGAAAACAAAGAAAGCCAAAGCAAATAATTGACGAAAAAAGTTCTCCATGATTACTGAAGGTGACAGATACAACAGATTAGGGTTGACCAAAAGATAATTCAAGCATAAAGATGAAAAAAGTATAATTTGTATGCAACTGGTTTAATTAAAAGTAAAATGTATTAGAGTAATGCTAAACTTACTAGATCTGGAAATGATCAAACAGCAAGCATCAAGGGCCATAGTATCCGCTACCTCATAGGCATAGGGCTCTTTGTTAGTCAGCCAAACAGATTCTTCAGGGTTAAAGAAGATTCAGCATAATCACACAAGCTTGCTAGAACAGAAACAACTAACATCTAATTGAATATTAACCAGATTCAAAGAAAGGAGCCACTGCATTGTAAAGCTGCTCTTCTTCAAACGGCTTTGAGACAAAATCATCCATCCCACACTTCCTGCACTCTTCATTTGTTGCCTGGATTACATCAGCTGTCATTGCTAGTATTGGTGTGTGCCAATATGTCACATTACCAAACATCTCCATCGGCACTTCCCCTGATGAAATTTGCTCATTAAACTGCCTTTCCTTAGCCCGAATTTGACGTGTTGCCTCAAATCTGCATAATCACAAAAAGAGAATGAAAATAATTCTTACAAAAAGAATGTGACAGGAAACCTTACCAAAGAGCGATAAATATTAAACAAATCATTCATCTATTACCCATCCATTTCAGGCATATGGCGATCCATGAAACAAGCATCAAATGTGTGTGGTGGTTTTAACAGTTCCAAAGCATCCCTGCCACTCTCCACACAGGTAACAATTGCTCCATATTTCTTTAGAGCTCCTTCTGCAACTCTTCTATTCACCATATTGTCATCAACTACCAAAATTTTCTTTCCCCTCAATAGATTCTGTAGAGTTGAAGGTTTCTTCCTATTTACATGGTTTTTTTTGGCACTTCCAATGGCTTCTTGGAAGCAAGCAATTAAGACGCCTAATCTAAGGGGCTTCATAATTAAATTATCGACTAAATCAGCCGATAATAGTTCACGGCGCTCATCAGGGTTGATGTTAGTAGCCAAGAGAAAAATCTTCTTAATGTCTGCCATCATATCTGTAACACCATTTCGCTTGGACTCTTTGAATAAATGGTGAAAAGCAAGTCCAGTTTCATTATGCCAAGCATCTTTGTCAATGAGAACCAGACCAAAATCTGCTGGAGCTCTGTTTAAAACAATTAACAAATCAACAAGAGATATGATAAATGGAATGATCATGTACTACAGAAAAATTTCTCTAAATTTGTTCCTTGTAAACAAAGGTGATGATATCTTTATAATAATATTTTGAAGAGTTCAATAATGTCATGTTGCATTTTTTACTTTTGAGATAAGGGAACGTATTTTCCAATGATGATCACGAGTGGAATATGATGGTAAAAGGTATGTTGACTACCATAAAATATGTGGGTCGAATCATTTTAGTATTCTAATTTTCAACCTTTTGTCACAACCCAAATATACCTGACATAGCGACCTTCAGATAGATAAGAACATGCAGACTGCAGACTGGAAGCTACATCCACAGTTATTCCCAACCTCTGAAGATGATATCTAGTGACTTCGGCTCGAATGCTTCTTTTATCAATTACCAACGCTTTCCACCCTCGGAACTCCAAAACAGTGGGATCATAAGGCTGCCACTTTGTATCCAGGGATCTCACATCCCCTTTTCTGAAAGCAGCAGTGAAAGAGAAGGTACTGCCAGTGCCAGGTTCACTGACAAATCCAATCTCACCACCCATGAGATCCACCAGGCATTTGCTGATGCTCAATCCAATTCCAGTCCCACCATAAGTTCGTGAGGTGGAACTATCTGCCTGCATAAACGGTGTGAAAATGCGGTCCTGTGCATCCACTGGTATACCCACTCCTGTATCTTCAACTGTAACAAGTAATCTAATTATTTCAGAATCCTCCGCATCTTGGCTATTTAACTTTTTAAATGTTTCCCAGCTTTTCCATCTGTCAACCACTGGACAACCACTTAAAGTATTATCAATTTCATTTGGCATGTCTTGTAAGCCTTGTTTCAACACTGCATCCCTAACATTAGGTGGGCTTATTACTTCATCTGCCAGATGCACTGACACAAATATATGCCCTTTGTCACGTGTGAACTGAAATTGAAACGTGCAAAACATTAGTCAAATGACAATATGTGCCACAATCTTTACAAACAAATGCAACACCTGCATAGACCAGAAAGTTCTACAACTGTTTATAAGACCCGACGTCCAGTATACGTTTGAGGAATGAGAAATAAAGCTGTCAACCTAGCACCAGTCACATGTGGCAATGTAGCTTATAAGCATAGATTTACAACAAAAATATAGCCATAATGTCATCTGAAACCAACCTTTACTGAATTTCCCACAAGATTTGTAATTATCTGCCGAAACCGCCCAGGGTCACCAATAACAACTTCAGGCACTTGATCGGAGACATAAACAGCCAACTACCCTCGGCCAAAAGAACAATATCAAACAAGATTGTGTAAGAAACAATATTCAATTGAAACTATAAAGAGGGGGAAAAAAAGCCTTCTTGATAATAACCTCAATTCCTTTTTCATTGGATTTGCCAGAAAAAAGTGATAGCATGTTATCAAGGACTGAACGCAGATCAAAAGCAACAGCTTCCAGTTCTAGCCTGCCTGACTCTATCTTAGCCTGATCCAGGACCTCATTTATCAGAGAGATTAATTCTTTTCCACTAGCATGAGCAGTCTGTGCAAAGTCCATCTGATTTGCATCAAGATCTGTATCCATCAGCATTTGCAGCATGCCTAAGAATGATATCAAGCACCAATTTGTTACTAAATCAGTAAATCTCATAATGGCAGAATGGGTACTGTAAGGAAGATATCTTAAGTACCTAAAACACCATTCATAGGGGTCCTGATTTCATGGGAAACAGTGGCAAGAAACTGCAAGATGGCACAACTTTCAGTGAAGAAGCAGAGAAGAAGATATACAAAGAAAGCCAAATACAAGCTGAATTTATAGGCCAGAAAAAACCCATTAAAAGCAACAAGTGAAGCACCTGAGATTTGGCAACATCTGCAGCTTCAGCACGAACTTTAAGCTCCATCATCTCATGATAATCCTTCTCTACTTTTGCAATTCTGCTTATAGCTGCATAAAAGATATGGCCGACAAGGAGAGTGATGACTAGGACTCCAACTGATGAATTTATTGCAGTCCAAGGCCAAGGAGGTTTTTGCTTGAAGCTGCATCCAAAGGCAACAAATTAAATGATAAGCCCCATTGTCTATACTCTCTCTTTCCTAATTTTGAGTGTCATTCCATTATAATATCATTGCTGCGTGCATTAGATTGTTTTATTTCTGACAAAATTTTGGGGTTTTCATATCTTATATGAAGTTTCAATATTAATTTACATGCATGGTAAAGGAAAACCGCTAAAATTACTTTTCTAACCAGTAAAGTATATCATCACATGCTAGAATTAATTTAATTTTTTTACTAGGTCAATATTAATATCTCCAGTCAAAAACAAATATAGAAAGTAACTTGTAGGATATAAAGGTTACTTGAAGAATTTTTACCACAAGATAATCTTAATCCTAAAAAACTTCAGACATTTTCTAAGTTTTAATTGTGGAGAGCAAAACATTCCTATAATCTTTTCAAAAAGAGAGAATAAATAAACATTCCTATGCTTCTAGCTATACATGGATGCATTATTGTGTACTTATTATAATGAACATTGAACTTGGCAAGTTTTATGAGCAATAAAAGTAGAATTTTTGGTCAGTATTATCATGATTTTCACTATAAATGCTGATCTACACAACAAAGAATTTACAAGACATTCAATCAAATACAATAGTTAAGTTCATAAAATTTTACAACCATGTTATTTCAAATTATGTAGTTTTAAGTGCATGCTTCTTATTTTTATTTGACTGAAAGAATAAAGGTTGGTGTGTTTTCAATGATGAGGAAGAAGGTAGAATTGTTTTCCTTTTCTTTCTGGTAAGCAATATAGTTTTTTGTTCTAATAGTTGTACAGATTTTTTTTATTTACTAGTATAAGATGCAAAGATATGTATGTTGAAAATATAAGTTAGTTCAATGATATTCCAAGCTAAATGTCAATATTAAAAAAGTTCAGAAATAAATTCTTATATATTTATAAGAAAAACCTTGAAAAAATTAAAAAGAATATAAATTAAAAAAACTGTGATAAAAATAAGACTTAAATTAGACTTGACAATATTACCCCCTTCCTTTTTATTTGTTGTTTTAAGGTTGAAGCGTAAATATTAAGAAAGATATTGTCAGTCTAAATTTTAGAAAAAAAAAAAGCTGAGATGACAGTAGTCCTCATGTACTTATCTGAGTTTGACAACATTTTTTTATAAAACCAAAGATAATTTGAAACAGATAGAACTTTCTAAAAACACAGATAAAAAGGAATGAGGGAGCAAGTTATTCCGTAATTAGTTAAAGGTGAAATACAATAAACTTTACAAAAGAGCAACATCCATAATAATATGTACAAATATATAATCATACTCCTTCCATCCCAAAATTTTATACATTTTTGGATATACATAAAAAATTAGAAACT
Source organism: Bocquillonia castaneifolia (assembly GCA_948193215.1). Lineage (NCBI taxonomy): Eukaryota > Viridiplantae > Streptophyta > Magnoliopsida > Malpighiales > Euphorbiaceae > Bocquillonia > Bocquillonia castaneifolia. The sequence continues at coordinate 6,438 of CANYLF011660064.1, read as the reverse complement.
CAAGGCAAACTCATTAACATTTCCTAAAATGCCCCTACTGTAACTTTAAAAGATCATTAATGAGTCAAAACACACACATATTAGATTGCTTAATTTTATGTAATCAATATGAGTACTTTAGACATTACCAACAAATGTAATAGAAAATGCATATTGTTTTGGGGCATCCAAAATCAAAAAAAAAATACATATAGTTTTGGATGAGAAAGTATTAAATAAGGTTTGTATAACTATATAATTATATATATCTTTATAAAAGTAATTGATTATTTGTGCCAAAGTCCAAGATTAGGACATGTTTTCTTATAACTAACCTGCAATGCATTTCATGCCTCCGCATTGGATCCCCAAAGTCAAGGTTGCTGATGTGCAAGAGACCAGTATCAACATAATCAGTCCCATACATAAGCATTGGTGCAGATGCATTTGTTGTGTCATAAACATTCACAACAATTGTTTGCTTACTAGCAAGTTGGTGAAGAAGCTTCTCAACCAGAGATGGGACATCATAAGATGCTCCAAGATACCTATGCAAGAAGAGTGGCAGATCAAAAGTTAATTCATCTCTCCACAAAGTATTACTCCCTCCATCATTGAAATGGATTGAGATCCACTTGTGTTCAACATAATCATGACAGGTCATGTTTGTAATCTCTAGTTCACTTTCATTCTACACAGATTAAGCAAGTTTCTTACTCCCATTAAAGTGTCTTATTTTTGTCAACACTATACACTTTATTTAATGTACTTCAAAATAATCAAGAAAGTTTTATGTAAATTAATAAAAGGCATTTCTGACAATCAACACTTCAACGAACAACTAGAAAAGAAAGTGGATTAAAACTTGGGACATCCAAGAAAAGGAATAGTGGACTTAAAAGGGAGGGAGTAAAAAAAATTAATGCAAACTCAATTTTTCAAGTGGCGGATTTACCCCACAGTAGCTTCGATTCGCTGCTCTGGTGTGGCATTCGGAGGAAGTTCAGTTTGATAAACAGCAAAAGTAAGCACAACTCCTACGTGATTGGATTTCAAAAGTTTAAAAGGAGAGGTCAATACTCCCTTTCCAGATGCCCTTGCTCGCAAGATGTTTTCACGGTCTTCCTACAAATAGATGCAATTGATATCATAATCATAAGCTAAAGAGAAATCAGCACATGCATTTAAAAGAAGTGTTTATAAAATTTCAATATTTTCAGTGAACTGAAAATTTTGATCTCTATTGACACTTGACAGGATAAAAAAGATCTCTGTATTGAACAACATTTTACAATCAACAAAATAGTCATATTTATCATCTACACAGTCATAACAAGTAAATTCCAGTCAAGTGAACCTGATTTTACACGCAGAAGTTTTCTATTTATTTCTGCATAAAAAGGGGAAGAAATTCTTTAATGTGTGAGACAAAAGAAAACATTTATGAAGTGTAGACCACACATTTATGGCAGATCTTCAACAGGTAAATTAGAAGCACTAAACATCTATATCAGATCTTCAACAGGTAAATTAGTTCTCATTATTAACACTTCTCAAAATGGTCCAAAGGTTTCTATACCCAGCTTGGTAAGGGCAACTATTTTGGCTCCAATATATAGGAGGCACACAGTAGAAATTCCAAAAATAGCTACATACTGCTTCCCTTACTCCTTTCCTCCAAATGAAGAGGCTAACAGTGAAGGAAATAGTTTTTCCCCCCTCTTCAGTTGTTCCACCACATTTTCATGTTATTGCAGCAACAAAATACAAAAGTTCTCACTATTTTCATACTTTTTCATTGCTAAAGTTAGGGCACATATGAGATGAAAAAAAAAAGACAAATATGAATGTAGTTCATCAGTCTAAAGAGAAAATAAGTTATTAATGAAAAGCAGAACAAGCAAAACAGAACTGCATAAGTGCACCTTTCCAGACATCATGTCAATAGAGACGATGTGAGAGACAGTTTCTTGAGAAAATATCACAGGTGCATATTCATCCTGAATGGGTGCAGGATCCAATTTTTCTGGAATACAATCTTGCACAAGAGTCTGGTCCTGAGCCGCCATTTTCCTTATTGTCCATCCATGTTTCTTCTCAAATTGCTCTCTCTCCGAATGTAGAACTTTCAAAGCATATGCAACACCACTAGTCAGTGGCCTCTCAAAAGCTGTTCTCTCAGTGTATTCACCAAACGTTTTCTGTGAAATAAAAGAAAGCTTATAATAACATCATCGCACCAGCTATTGTTGCATATTAACCCTCTAACAATTTGTTTCTTTCAGTAAAAGCTTTTTCATTTCTCAGGCATTAGTGTACAGGTCATGTGTACTGTATGGCTCTCTATGATTTTATAGTGATAAAAGAAAAAGATATATATGGATAAAGCCATCAGCAAGAATTCATTTTCAAAATTATTCACACCAATATCAAAATGGGTAAATGGGTTTATCAAGGAAAATTTAAGTTGAAACAGAAATTTAATCATCATGCTATAAGCTTCCTAAATAAGCATTTTCTCAGACAGCTGTGCACTATGGCTTGGATTTGATTAACTTGACCATAAAAAAGATTACAAGAATTACAGGGACGCAAATAATCACCTGATTGATGGCAGAAGGATCTTTTCCATGGTGAAAAGTGGATACAAGAATGGCCAAGGCATGAACATGGTTTAAACTCACATTAAACTGATCCTGTAACATACGTGCTCGTTCATCACACATGTTGGCAAGAGTCTCTTCCCTTCTCAAGACAATTTTTTCATTCAAGTGCCAAAACAACCAGATAGAGGTAAGAATCCCAAGTAGAACAAAAACAATAAGAAGCTTTTTCCTCCACTTGCCAGCACCTTTAGGAGGACTCTGAGAATGCTGCTGCTGCTTCACCTGCAGCAGTTGCTGCCGTGGTTGGGGCGCTGGCTCCGGGTGTACAACCTTCAACTTTTTCTTCTTCCAGAATTTAAAATGAAAACCAGATAAGGTGTAGCCCACAATTATTACAAGAAGCAGCCACCAGAATACTCTTACAAAACCAAAAGAAAAAATATTACAAGGATCTTCTGCAAAGTCCCTCACTTCTCTTGTTCGCAAAATGTTCTAGGAAAAGCAAAAACAAACCGAAAAGACAAATTACTTTATATGGCATAATTCACAGCATGTGACTTTGCTGTGCTACAATTACTCTTCTACAAAATAGACTTTGATTTGCATGTGAGTGCTATTGAGACCAAAAAGCCATCATGCCGATCTTCATTACAGAAAATGTGGAAATTTTAATTTCATTACTCTTAAATGTATAATCAACAACTGTGATAAAATGTTGAAAACATGTTATCAGCACCAAAATTTTTTCAGTAACGCCTAAGAAGAAAACATAGTGGTTAACATTTTTCTTTGATGAATAAACTGTTAGCTGTTTATGTTATTTCCTAAAAATGGAATTCGCTCTTGATGCCTAATATTGTAACTGCAGGTCAGTTTCACATACACAGATCTGAGCTTTGCTTAGTTATTCAATATTAAGTTTCGAAGTCATAGCTATATTCAAGGATATAATATACATAAAATGTACAAAAATGTCCAGAGTAAGACATATCTAAGCAGCCATACAAATTATTGAAAAAACTTTTCTATTTTTGTGTGTGCAGGCAGGGTTAGGAAGTATTGCATGAATTCTCGTACGGTTTACTCAATGCACATAATTCAGGGCAGTGGATTGAAATCCAAAACTCCCAAGCACTGATAAAGTTGGAAAGCAGATGATACCAATTTATCTCTCAGTGATTGTTTAAGCTTCTCTTGTATATTCCCATCTCTAGCTGGGCATTGGCCATTAGGTTCTACATCTTCAGCAGTCCATGTGCCTTGTGGCTGACAAAGTACCTTCAGAGCACAGGCAATGCCATCGTTCATGGCCATTCCAGTTCCTGAATCTTTGGTGCACTCCAGAGAGGTGATCTGAGACGCAAAGGTCAGTGTGTAAATAAAACATAAACAAAAAGTCTTCTTCCTACGAATGCTTTTTAATACTTTTTGTATTGAGAGGGACAGCCTCATCCAGTTCCTCAAACTATTTCTTGAAATTTCTATGTTATCATATGAAGAGGGAAAAAAGAATATGTCAGTATAAACTATGCAGAAGGGTTTGTTCAAGTGACAACTAAAAACAACCTATTGCTAAACTTATGATTAGTCACCCTTGAAAGCTAAACTTTACCTAAACATGAATTAAGGTCTGTACTTTAAAATAGTCAAGTTTAACTTGTACTTCATTTATTCTGCACAATCATGGACAAGCTAATTAACTTGCAAAATTACAAATTAAGTTCACATGTCAACACATTAATGGTCTATTCAGTAGGTCCATCCTTTGGTTGATTAACCCTGTATTTATATTTGATTATAACACAATATATAGCCATCTTGTTAACCCCAAGAACTGACTTTGTTCGTAAGTGTGTTTGATTTCCCTATTGATAATCACAGTTTGTATCCTAAGGGCAGGAGGGAGGTACTTCCTTCCTTACTAATAATTTTTCCCAATATAGATGGTCTGCTTTATTATTGGACCAACGTTCGTAATTAAGTCAAGAATGTGAGATAGTGCTGCACATAATACCACCTAACTGATACCACGAAGGTTAAAATAATTAAGAAGAAGAAAGGCCTGCTGGTTCCCTTATCCCAGCACAATAGGCCATCTTACCAACTTGCTCAAACATGCACAATACAGTGCACCACATTAAATATATTTGTAACTGCAACAAAATTCTACATTATAACATAAAACAAAATATATAGAACGATATTCACAACATAGATGTTCATCACTAAAGATGTAATACTCCAACAACAGCCTTTTGCCTATTAAATTTTCGGGAAAATGTTGACATCCAAATAGATAAATTAAATAAAGTACAAGAAGATTTATCGTTCCCTTATTGGAAAATTAAGCATATAAGATTCACATGCTGCAACTCAATCAAGTTAGCAATCAGCACGCCAAAACTACGCCAAGAATGAGTGTTCTAGAAAAAGACTAATTTTACTTGCACCTAATTCCCTAGAAAACTTATGTGATAAAAACAAGTTTTGACATTCAATTATTATTTAAACAGTAAGAGCCAATAGTGTCTACTTCCTATTTACAGCTTCATGTCCAGAGCTGCATTTAGTCCATATAATATCTAAACTTTTTCCATCTAAAATGTCAAACTGCAGCTATAAAACTAGGTTATTAGAATGAATTAAAATATTAGAGAACCAACAAGTATCTCCTTTTCCTTCACTATTCATGTTCCGTATACTGCTCAAGCAAAATTTAAGCTTGTAAACAACAAAAGCTACTTATTCAACTTAAAAGATGAAATCTGTATCCTATTGAAGAAATATAGTTCAAGAGACATAAACAGTACAGTACCTGATCTGATTGGGAGAACAAAGAAACCAAAGCTCGAAGCTGGCTTTGGCTGACATTGAAATGCTGAAGCAAGACTCGAGCTTTTTCTTCACATGAATTTGATTTCTTTTTCTCCCATGCCCCATTGTCAAGATTAGAGAGAAACCAAATGATGGCTATGGTGAGAATACACAAAAAACAAAGAAACAGAAGCTTTCTTCTCCATTTCCTAACACAGTTAGGCCCATGCAAAGTATCCTTCTGCTTCTTCAGCTTGTAAGTTGCTGCTAATGTGCCATTTGAAGCAGAGAGCTTAGAATTCATAGACATTTTAACCAAAATCCACTTGTATATCTTTACAAAGATTCTTAAAAGCTTAAGAAAAACCCCAGTTCCAGTAGCACAACTCATCAAAGTAACACCTCCAGAAAGGAAATTTTGACAAGAACAATAAATTTAAGCTAAGAAAAGCCCACCTCACATCTACTCTTCAAAAATCATTCCTTTATAAAACAAAGAACCCCCAAACAATAATGCAGAAATAGCAAGAAAACAGCACTAATTATGCACCAAACCAAGAAAACGAAGTGGACCACCCACCTCTGATCTCTTCTCAGTAACCCACTTTATGGGCTCAATACTAAGTTTCCTTCTCTCCCTCCTTCTAATAAAAGCATTTACAACCCTTTAAGAAGAAAAAGATAAAGAACACAACCAAACCCTCCCTTGAGGAGCTCAAAAACAACCAACTAATCATACTAAGCTGAAAACTTGAAGGAACCCAATTCTTATTTTAGGAAGCTGTAAGGGAATCATTAATGAGGTAAGCCAAAAGATTGGAAGTTTTCTATATCTAGTTTCTTTCTAACTCTTGCAGCTTGGTGCAGCCAAAAGTAGCATCAAGACTGACTTTTTTTTTTTCTTTTTATCTTCTACAAATTTCTCAAATAACCATCACCAAGTACTTAGAAAAAGAAAAAGAAAAAGAAAAACTAAATCATACCCAGTTGGCTTCTGTGAACCCAACTGGAATCAATGATCAAAAGGGTGGGCTAATCC
>CANYLF011658803.1:0-25051 GCA_948193215.1 Bocquillonia castaneifolia | reverse complement strand
AGTCTGTTTTTACAGGGAAAAGTCGATAATTCTGTTTTAAAACTGTGATTTTTGGGAAAATAGTTCGTTTCAAGCTTTTTAACTTTACAACGATCGTTGTAGGGTTCACAACGATCGTTGCTGATTTTGCAACGAGCTCGTTGCTGACTCCCACGAGCTCGTGTACCCTACTGGAATTTTCGATAAATTTTCATGTTTTCACAACGATCACTGTTTATCCAACAACGATCATTGCTAATTGTACAACGATCGTTGCTAATTGGACAACGATCGTTGCACCCTATTTTCAGTAAAAAAAAAATATTTTGGAGGGAGTTTTATTTGAATTTTAATTTAAGATTAATTACTATTATTATGTTTTAAGACCTTATTATATTGTTTTGAGTTCGTGTCGTTTCATTGAAGCTTGTATATTGATATGGAACTATCACTCTAAATTATGTAGAATTAAGAATAACAATTAGAAGATGAATGTTTAAACAATCTAAGAACTAATAAGTTAATAGATTGAAAAATCAAGTAAATGTGAAACTAAACTAATAAATTAAGTTTAATTTTAAGAAATTCAAAAGGAACACCTTAAGAATAATATGCAACGCATAGGTTTTTTCAAAGCAAAGAAAACTCAATAATTCTTTAGGGTTGGACGAAATACATATGCTCTCTTTATATAGAGCTCAAAACAAAACCTAAACCTAATTGGCAAGGAAATTCGGCCAAGCTTCCTAAACCATAAAGGAAACAAATAAAAAATAGACATCCTAAACCTATTTGGAAACTAAAAGCTAGCATATTACAACCCTAACTTTGAAACCTGATTTCGACTCCTTTAGAGACCTCAAATGAAAATTCTTAAGGCATATGAATTGTAGATCTGGAAGTCCTCTTTCCGTAGCATTTTGAATCGCATCATTCGGGGTTATGTAGCAAAAGTTATGACCAAACAATCTGCTGTCCTCAGAAATCCGAATTTAATAACTTCCTAATTAACAAAGGAAACAATAAAGGAAACAAAATAAACTCCTTGATGCACAAGGATGTGCGGCTCCCCAAGCTAATTAGAGTTAGCTTGTTTGCTTGGTGGACTTGGTTGACCCTTGACCTTGACCTCTTGACTTGTTGACCATTGACTTTGACATGTTGACTTTGTCAACTTAATGCATTTTTCAAGCTTTTTTGATTGTAATTAAATTCACCATCTTCAAATCAATGTCATCCTCAAATATTCCATTGCTAGTCATCTTCAAAACATGCTCCATGAAAGAATTCAAGGCTTGCTTGAACTTCTTTGTCCTTGCTCGAGTCATAGGTCCATCATCTGCTAAAAAATCATTGCGCATTGGCTTGATTGCATCCTTGGTTACATCACATTGCCTTTGATGAATAAGGAAGGGTCAGCTAAGGAATCCTTGAATCCAAGAGTATTAAGCTCAGTAGTGACTCTGATGTTCCATTATCTTCCTGCCTACTTTAATCCGTATAAGGATTTTTTTAAGTCTACATATTGGATTTTTATGTGAAGAGAACACTGAAATGTGAAGAGTTAATTACATAAAAACCTCTTATGATAAATATCCATGTAAATGGGCATTGTTGATAACTAGTTGCTCTAATTGCCAATGCTTTGCAACTATAATTGCAAGAAGTGTTCTGATAGTAGACATCTTTGCAACTGGGTTCCATTGTGTTGAGTGTACCCCTTTGCTACTAATCGCGCCTTTCATTTATCCAATGATCCATCTGAATTGTACTTTGTCTTGTAAACCCACTTGCAGCCAGTTGCTCTCTTTTCTACAGGTAGGGATACAACTTCACATATGTTAGTTTGCTTGAGAGCATCAAGTTCAGTCTGCATAGTTGCTTGCCAGCAAGGAAATTGAGCAGCTTCCTCGTAAGATTGAGGTTCTTCATGTAAATCAAGCTGGGGAAAAAATGCTACATAGGAGTGAGACAACTTGTGAAGACTTATGAATTTATTTAATGTATGGGGACTCTTCCTAGAAGATGCAATTGATGCATAATGTCTAGAAGGTTGGTGTAGAGTATACTGATAATCTTTGAGCCTAGCTGGCATATGCCTGACTCTTGTAGAAGCTCTTTATGGTTTATTATTGGAATGTGCATTGTCAGGAATTTCAGGAGAGTTTTGTAGTTTCTCTCCTTGCATTTCTTCCTCTTGTGATGGCGAATCAGTTTCTCTCTTAGTCCTCTGCAATCTTATGGTATGTGAATTGATTTTCTCAATCTCAGTCTAATCATTGCAATTTGTTTCTCTTCTGTAACATTTACTCTCTTCATCTTTTACAATTTCTATCCATATTATTCTTTGCTGTAACTATACAAAAATCTCTTCTAAAAATCAACCCTCATCAATGGATGGTTCAATTAGACCCGAAGATTTACCCTCAAGCCCTTATTATTTGCATCCAAATGAAAATCCATCTCTTGTTTTAGTATCTTCACCTCTTAATGGCAGCAACTATTATGCTTGGTCAAGATCCATGAGGCTTGCCTTATTGTCCAAAAATAAACTGAGCTTTGTCAATGGTAGTATCCAGGTTCCTAATGTTACTGACCTTCTCTTTCCTGCTTGGGAGAGGTGCAATACAATGGTGCTGTCATGGTTGATAAAATCTTTGTCACCAATAATTTCTCAAAGCATCATTTTAATGGATTATGTAGATGATATTTGGAAGGATCTGAAGGAAAGATTCTTTCAAGGTGATAGAGTTCACATCTCAGATTTACAGGAGGAAATACATTCTTTAAAGCAAGGTTCATTAACTGTAATAGACTACTTTACTCAACTTAAAATTCTATGGGATGAACTGGTTAGTTTAAGACCATTGCCCCACTATAACTGTAATCTAAGATGTTCCTGTGGAGTACTTATTGTTATCAAAGATATTTTGGAAGGTGATCATGTGATTAGGTTTCTAAAAGGCCTAAATGATGTCTTTGCATCTCTTAAATCTCAAATCTTACTCATGGAACCCCTACCTTCAATTAACAAAGTTTTTGCTTTCGTTTTGCAATAAGAGAGGCAATCAGGGGTTGTCCATTCAATTCCAAATACTGATACTCAGGTGTTAGCCTCGAGATTTCACTAATGATTTTGATGATGTAAAACATTAAGTTATTTACTAATATATTTGCTAAGTATTTTTCAGGTATCACATTATAAAAGGATGCATATTATTATTGGATGAAGTAAATATTTTGCACAAGTCACAATTTTTATCTTAGTCAAGTGAATATGAATTAACCTTATTAAAACACTTAGGTTGGGATAATGGTGTTTTAGTTTGGGTGGATAGGTTCAAGTGTAAACTTTACTAAAACACTTGGGATAATGGTGTTTAGGTTAGGTGGATAGGTTCAAGTGTAAACCTCAATAAAACATTTGGGTTAATTGGTGAGAGTTTTTGAGGTAAAAGTTAAAGACATGGAGTAAAATGATAAAATATGTCATGGGCTAATTAAACCTATAATTTATTCACATTTAACATGGTATATTGGAAGTTTAGGACTTAAGGAAAACTGAATGTGCAGAGTCAATTTTGGATGAGCTAAATTAAATGAATTAACTGCAATAATCGGGCAATAATCATATTATAAATTATATATGGATTGAAATCTCAATATGTCTAGTGTTCAGAAAAATTTTTATTTGAATATTTGGAGTTGAAAAATTAAAGATATGAATTTTTGAGTGATTCATGGTCATGCTGTCGACAAGGGACTGCACACATAGGTTGTCTTCAAACTATGCCAAAAATTGTAGAAATATAATTTAAATTTGAATTTTGGTGGACTTATAGCTCTAGAAGTCTACTTTCAATTCAAAAAATGGTTAAGCATTTTGAATTTTCTACAGGGAGATATTCATGTTTGAATACAGATTGCTCCAACTGAAAGTCACATGGTCAAAAAGGTATGGATGTCTAGTTTTTAGCAAAAAAAGAAATCACAATTTTTTTAATGAGTATAGCTGGAGATATTAAATTTTGAAGGAGGCATGCTACATTTGTCAAGTAAGCTTGCAGCCTTAAAGAATGGAGCCTCACCAATCAAATTTGAATTTCTTGGTTGATTATGAACGGCCACGTCAGATTTTCTGCCTATAAAAGGAGGTATTTGACGCATCAAAACATACACAAGAGCATGAAGAAAGAATAGCAATTAAGAGTCACAATATTCATAAATTATTTGAGAGTTTATGCTGTTATAGTGAGCAAAAACCTTCACTCTTCTTCTTATAATTTTCACTTTGTTTTTTTGTTGTGTGAGGTATATTAAAATAAAAGGAAAGGTTTAAGTGTGCACCTTAAAAACACTTGGGTTTTGGGTTAGATTTTGTGTTAGCCATCGAAACACATTGTCAAGGTTGTGTGTTTGCCTTGTGAAAACACTTTGTTAAGGTTTGAATGTTAGCCATAAACACTTGTTTAGGTTTTGTGTTAGCCATCAAAACACAATGTAAAGGTTGTGTGTTAGCCAAAGAAATCACTTTGGTTTTGATCTTGAACCCTTAAAAGGATCAAAGTTAGTGGAAATCTCAAGTGGAGCTTGAGGAGTGGATGTAGGCAAGGAGTTGGCCGAGCCACTATAAATCTTGTTCTTGATTTTCTTCTCCCTACTCTATTTACATTTTCATATTAATTTATGCTTGATTGAATTTATTTGATTTATTTGCTTGCTTTACTTGTTTGCTTTATTATCTTTTATTTGATTTTCAATTAGTTTTATTGTTAGTACATTTAACTAATTGAATTGATTTCGCTATTTGTTTGAAAGTTTTAATTAAGCATTTAAGTCTGTTTTTGCTAAAAAACCAATTCAACCCCCCCCCCCCCCCCCCTTTCTTGGTTGCCATAGGGATTTCAATTGGTATCAGAACATAGTGCTCTTTTGATTACCTTAATTGGTTGAGTTAAAGATCATGGTAACCAAAAGTGAATTTTATAGATTAAAACCATTTTTTGATGGAAATGATTTTCTTTTCTTTGGAAGCATCAAATGGAATTTTTCCTTGATAGTGATGACATTGGTTTGTGGAAAATCATTGAAAGCGGTTTTTGCATTGATAAACCAAGGGGTGATTGGAATGAAAATGATTTGAAATTATTTTCTTTAAATCTCAAAGCTATGCAAGTTTTGAGAAGCTCTTTATGTGATGATGTATATGTTAACATTGCTTCATGCTCTAATGCTCATGATATATGGAATTCTCTTGATTCCATATATGGCTCTAATAATTATGATCTAGTTTATCTATGCTTAGATATTAAAGAAAATGCTACATATCAATAAGAAGAAAATGAGCTAAAAGATGAAAATGCTTATGAAGAAAGTTCTCAATTTTGCTCAATCAATTACAATACTTGTATAATGGCTCTTGAGGAAGATGAAGCTCAAGCAAGAAGAGAAAGAAGCATGGAGTGTTTAACTCCCTCAAGAACTAATGAGCAATCAAATAAGGAGGACTTCAATGAGATAACATCAAACCTTTATTCCTCTAGTTATTGTTGTGATGATGATGATGATGAACTTTCATATGGAAATTTATTGAAATGATGCATGGGTATGCAAAATGATCTTGAGAAAGCCAAAAAGCAAAACAAAGTTTTCAAATATCAAATTGATAATTTTGAAAGGAAAATTAAAGTTTTGCAAGATGAAATATTTTTTTTGACTTTGTCTAAAAATGATTTACAAAAAGATAAAGATGAATTTGAGAAAAAGTCTCAAAATCTTGAAATTGTTCTATAAGAAAATGAATTTCTCAAAAAAGAGAATGATGAGTTAAAATCTTGTTTTTCAAAGTTTTCAAAAGAAAAAGAAAATTTAAGTATTTCTCTTGGCTTTCAAAAATCATCATGTATAAGACATGAATTAAGTTGTGATGGTTCTTCCACTTCATCATGCATAACTACATTTGCTATAGCAAAGCATGATAGAGCACAATCATTCACTCACAAGCATAGAATGCATGCACACACCAAAGATAAACACAATCATGCATTCATGTATAATCCATATAGAAAGCAAAAATCTTATAGTTCAATTGCTTCTATAGGCCAACATTTTCAAGGTCGTGCTCCTAAGAAACATCATTCTTTTCATAATTATCATTTGAAGCATAACATTGATGTTCTTATAGCCAAGGATTACAGAAGGCACATTTCTAGCAATGCATGCACATTTCATGGCTATTATGATTATTGTCATGCATATGGGCATAAAGCATATTTTTGCAATTCAAGAAAAAGAACTTATCATGCATCACCACATAAACATACAACTAAAATGTCATTCAATAGATATTGCTTTCATTGTGGTGATTATGGTCATATTTCCTAGAATTGAGTTATGAAACACAAAGGACCCAAAACTAAGTTAGTTTGGGTTCCTAAACGCACATGTACTAACCATGAAGGACCCAAGTACGTTTGGGTACCAAAAGTGTGAAATTATTTTATTTTGTAGGAAAGTGAATCTACCAATCAAGTAAGACTTCAAAGGAAGAAAATTTCACATGCTTGATTGGTGGATACAAAGAGTAAAGAAAATGCCACTAGTTGCAAATGGATATGAAAAGCAAGAGCACATGTGCAAGGAAAGGCTAAAGCTAGAAGATGAAACATATATGACCACTTGAAATGAAAATGATGATGGGATAGTCAATGCTTGCTTCATGACTCATCTAAAGAGGTGTATTTGAAATCCACAAATATCAATAAATGGTGGCATGAACAATGGTGCAATAACCGTTACATATCGTACAACGGGCCAGGCACATGCAAAGTAGCAAACCTTAATCCAACTATTATGATTTGTTACCTCTGTCACGATCGTTGGATTTGCGCAACGATCGTGGGCTTAATGCAACGATCGTGGAGATTAAAAAAAAAACCCATTCCATTCAAGTACAAATTCAAAATGGATTTTTAAAGCACATTTCAAGAAAAGGAAGAGGCAATGAGACAATTATTGAGAGGGAGCTATTCGCATGAAAAAATTGAAATTCTTACAAAGCCTCTAAATGAGAAAAGGATGATGTAGACACCTGATTTTTGGAAGCAGGTAAGTAGAAGCAACGCGAGAGCCCAGTGATGAATATTGTCCAAACAAGGACCACTATGTCACCCAATTTCTCGTAGAAATGAGTCAAAGGGTTAAAAATGATTTCAAAGTGCTTTCAAAATAAATTTCAGGCCTGATGATGGTCCAGCCAGATGACCAATGATCCGGTCGAACCTTTATCATTCCCACCTAGCCCACATGCTATAGATGTCCATTTTAGGCCCAAAAAACCCAACTTTCCTATCAAAGATCATTCGGCCGGATGTTCATCAATGATCTGGCTAGATATTCACTTTGGCATGATAGGTTATGGGGCAAGATGCATGAATCCGTAGTGCACTCGAGACCCATAATCTACACCGGCCTACACCCATGCTACAACTTGAACAAGTTGCTGAAAAAGATTCATTTTTTCCTATAAATACCCTAAGTTTTTACACTGTAAAAGGGGAAAACTATTTGAGGGGAATGATTAAAAAGAGACAATTAGAGAGAAAATAGACATTAAAAAGAAAAAGCAAATGAGAGACATACGCTCATTTTTCAAAACTCAGTTTCTCTGTGAGAATCATTTCATAGTTCTTTGGGTCTCTGAATGAGGAGACTACCAACAACCCACGAAGCATCCATACATCCAGAATAAGAATATTCTTTCACCTATTTATTGTTGCTTAGTTTATTGTAACTTTCTATATTTCATATATTAAATTTTTTTCATATTGTGAATGCATATACGAGTCCCACATGAAACCAGGAGGATGTAGAACCAACCAGATTCAAGTTTGAAGCTCCGTAGCCCAAGCTTCAAACTTGAATAGTGTCCTAACTTAAAGATTTCGGTTATTGTCAAAAGCCATTTCTATAGCCCAGAATAGACCTCTAGAAGTAGATTAGGACTTTTATTTGTCATGTGTACTTGTTATTTGTAACGATTTGTAATAATACAGGAGAAGACATATTCGAAGCTCAACTTACAAGTCCGGCCGAATGTTTGATGGTCCGGCCGAATGTTCATGAGGTCCGACCGGATGTTCATGTCCCAAATGGATGTCCCAGCTGCTTTGGTTATTTTCAAATCTTGGGCCTCACCCAAACCAAACATTCGGCCGAACATCCAACCAAAGGTCTGGCCAGATCTTCACGATGGAAAGGAGAAGTGGAGGAAATAACATTGTGGATCGACTAATTTAAAGCTTCAAGGTCGACTGATAAGTCCTCTCTAGGATAAATCGGTCGATTAGTAAGATTCTCTTGTTAATTATATGAAAAGCACCTAGGCTTAATTGTAAATAATTAACTGGACAATTAATAAATAAAACCGGTAACTAGTAAATAAACGACAGTAGAAAATCATTTCACCTTTCCTTTCTTTAAGGGTGCATGTATATTCTTGCCATCCATTGTTTATGGGTAAATAATAAATAAACTAATGTGCAGATATTAACATGTAAATAAATAAGGAAATAATCCACTTGGCTAACTATTATTATAATAAGTAGTAACCCACCAATACAGCAATCAGCACTCAATCAATCAGGGTTAACTACAATGGACCTAGAAGTCACATTCTCTGATGAAGAGTTGCCCCTAGAAGGTCGTGATCACAATAAGACTCTATACGTTGCTATCAAAGTCAGTGGCAAAAGAACTTCCTAAGTCATGGTAGATGATGAATCCACCATCAATATTTGCCTTACAAAGATCCTCTCTAAATTGGGAGTGTCACCTTCATATCTGAAACCATCAGACCTTGTCATCCTGGCTTATGATAACTCTAAAAGAAGTGTTGAAGGCACGTTCACTACTAAGATCAAAGTTAGGCCAATTGACTCTGAAGTAAACATCAATGTACTGGATATCCCCATGGCTTTCACAGTCCTATTAGGAAGACCATGGTTTCACTCCCTAGGTGGGATCCCATTGACGCTTCACAAGAAAATCAAGTTCCCTTATGAAGGAGGGATTTTGACTGTCAATGCTGAACCAATTCAGTCCATAGCGGTGATGTAAGCTACACCTAAAGGAGAAATTTCCCCTATTGGGTTCCAAATCATGGGAATCCGTGAAGAATAGGTGAACCCATGAGTCAGTTCTATACTTCAGAAGAAGAACTATTTCCCAGCTCTTGGCCTAGGCAAGAACAAGCAAGGGATCACTACATTCCCTGATTTTAAAACTTAGACTACTCGCAAAGGTTTGGGGTACACAGGAGAGTCTTCGAGGAAACGGATGGAAAACTTTACCAATAAGAGAGATCTGTATGAGTACTTTGTCCCTGAAGCCCAGAAGACCCTGAATGAAGTTGGAGGCAACAAATGCTCCACCATGATCCCTTCCCTAATCCTAGAAGAACTTATTACTAAAGATCCAACATCCAAGATGGAAGCGCTAGTTATAAAAGAAAATGTTAAAGAAGCTTCTGCCCAGACTGACTACTCTGACCTTGATGCTTTTATTGCTAATGCACTCATGAACACTTTTTATTCAATTGATGTAATAACTCCTGACCTCTTTAAGGAGGAGGATGTTTTCATTTTGAAGATCAATGATATAACTTCCGACTTTGCTTATTTGTGCGATGTTCATCTTGATGGCACTGTTCATTTCAACAATCATAGCATAAGCATGTTTAAGGTTAATTCTGTACAAATAAATGCATTCAATTTCAGTACAAAAAAAATCCCACAAGAAATAATGATCGCATCTAATGTAACTCCTGAAGAAATAGTGAGATTTGAACATATTCTTAAAAACAAAAAGGAAGTATTCGCCTCAACATATGATGACATGCCTGGGGTTGACATAAGTATAGCAGAGCAATTGTTTCCTACTGATCCAAGTATGAAGCCAATTAAATAGAAGCTTAGAAGATTGAGCCCAGAATGCGCACAGTTAATTAAGGAAGAAATAGCCAAGCAGCTGAAAGCGAAGTTCTTGGAAGTGGTTGAATATCCAGAATGGTTGGCCTACATTGTCCCTGTTCTTAAGAAAGATGGTAGAGTTAGAATGTGTGTCGACTTCAGAGATCTGAATAGAGCATCACCAAAGGATGACTTCCCCCTTCCGTATCTAGATGTACTTATAGACAGTACAGCAGCCAGTGCAATGTACTTTTTTATGGATGGTTTTTTTGGGTACAACCAAATCATGATAGCCCTGATTGACAAGGTGAAAACGTCTTTCATACTGAATATGGTATTTTCTGCTACAAAGTAATGCCCTTCAGACTTAAAAATACAAGGGCAACATATCAGAGGATGGCGATGACCCTGTACCATGACATGATACACAAAGAAGCATAAGTCTATGTGTACGCCCTAGATAAATTTCTTGAAAGAGCAGCAAGATACAACTTGAGATTGAATCTAAGGAAGTGTGTGTTTGGAGTAACTGAAGGCAAATTGCTGGGGCATCTATTCAGTCAAAAAGGGATTGAGGTGGATTCAGACAAAATCAAAGCTATCCAGGAAATGCCAACCCCGAGGAAAGAGAAAGAAATTAGAGGATTCTTAGGAAAAATCCAATATGTCAGCAGATTCATATCACGATTGACCATGATCTGTGATCGTATCTTCAAGCTGCTAAGGAAGAATCAGCACAAGAAGTGGAACTCCAGTTGCCAAAAGGCGCTTGAAAAATTAAAACAATATCTGGCCAACCCACCAGTCCTGCAACCTCATAAAGCTGGGAGACCATTAATCTTATATCAAGCACTGGAAGAAGAAGCCATTAGTGTAATGGTGGCTCAAGCAGACGAAGCTGGGATAGAACATGCAGTCCAATACCTCAGTAAAAAGTTATTATCTTATGAGGTCAAATATGATGTAGTCCAAAAGACTTGTCTGGCAGTTATCTGGGCAACTTGAAAGCTTAGGCACTACTTTCAGTCCTACCAAGTAGAAGTAATGGCTAAAGTAGATCCTCTACGACACTAATATGAAGCTCTTGCCTTAATTGGGAAGTTGGTTAAATGGGTGGTATTGTTGACCAAATTTGACATCCGATATGTCACGAAGAAAACAATCAAAGGGTGAGCCATCTCTGAATTCCTGGCTCTGAATACAAAAGAGTCAAGTGAGCAGTTCAAATTTGAATTCCCGTATGAATGACTTAATGAAATAGAAGTCCAAGGATGGGTTTTATACTTTGATGGAGCGGTAAATCACAATGGAGCATGGATAGGTGTGTTACTCATAACGCCTATAGGAGAGCAAATTCCACTTGCAAAGAAACTAGAATTCCCAGTCACTAACAACATGGTAGAATATGAAGCATGCGTCTTTGGGTTAGAATATGCAAGCTCAGCAGGGGCTAAGAAGATCTCAGTTTATGGAGACTCTAAGCTGATTCTCAGCCAAGCGTCAGATGAATGGGAAATTAGGGATGAAAAGCTGAAACCATATGCCAAATACCTGCAGCAAGTCAAAAGCTATTTCTAAAAATGCAACTTGTTTCATCTACCAAGAGGAGAAAACCAAATGGCCTATGCTTTGGCCATGCTTGCCTCAGTATGGGAAGATCCAGGTAAAATACAAACAAAGCCTCTAGTGGTGACAAAGGCTAGACAACCATCCTATATAAAGGAAGGAGTGGTATGCTCCACTGGGCCTCAAGAAAAACCTTGGTTCCATGAGATCCTGAAATACCTGGAAACATGAGAATTCTCAACAGAACCAACAAGCAAGCAATGCTTCACCCTAAGGTTCCAATCCAGGAACTACACTTACCATGAAGGCGTGTTATACTGGAGATTACCTACTAGAATGCTCCTTAAGTGTATCACAAGAGAAGAGGCTGATGAAATCATGAAAGATGTTCATACTGGGACTTGTGGGCCTATGTTAGCATTGAAAATATAACGGCAAGGGTATTACTGGGATACCATGGACAGAGACTGCATCAAAATGGTTTGCAATTGCCACAATTGTTAGATGCATGGGGATCAGATACATATTCCACCTTCAGAATTGCACAACCTTATGTACCCCTGGCCTTTCCCCGCCTAGGGAATCGACATCATGGGCCTTATAAAGCCAACAGCCTCCAATGGTCACAAATATATCATTGTTGTGGTTGAATACTTCACCAGATATGTTGAAGCCATCTCACTTCCTACAGTTACTCCACATAACATGACTAAATTCTTGGCCAAGAGAATCAAGTGTAGATTCGGGATTCCTTACCATATAGTGTCAGACAATGGAGCACAATTCCAGGGAGAAACACCTGACTTTCTAGAAGAGAACGGTATTGAGCATCACACGTCATCTCCTTACAAACCACAGGCTATTGGGGCCGTTGAAGCCACCAATAAATCTGTTAAAAAGATTCTAACAAAGATGGTTAGAACATACAAGGACTAGTCGGAGCAGTTACCATATGCTGTCATAGGGTACAACACCACCATTTGGTCAGAACATACAAGGACTAGTCGGAGCAGTTACCATATGCTGTCATAGGGTACAACACCACCATTAGAAGTGCAACAGGACAAACACCTTTCTCCTTAGTGTATGGGGGAGAAGTAGTACTTCCAATAGAAATGCAATGCAAGTCGTTACGGGTCGCACTAGAATCATGGTTGTCAGAGACTAAGTGGGCAGAAAAGAAGTACAAGTAGTTGCTATCTTTAGAAGAAAATAGGAGGAAAGCTCTCTACCAGACTCAATTGTACTAGAATAGGTTGGCAGGAGCATTCAACAAAGGTATCAACCCCTGCGCCAATAAGGAGGGGGATTAGGTCCTGAAACAAGCTAGGCCTATTCCCTTTGACCCCCGAAGCAGATTCAAACCAACTTGGGAAGGTCCATATCTGATCATTAAAGTCCTACCAAAGGTAGTTAAGATTTCAGACTTGGACGGCAATGAATTTAGTCAACCCATCAACATGGACATGTTGAAGAAATACTAGCTTTAAAAAAAAACAGAGAAGAAAAGCCTAATAAGCTAAAACTCCATTCATGGGTGGCTCATGCAAAAATTAAGGTAAGCCTGCTAGGGTGAAAACCTTGCAAAGGGGAGGTCTGGGAAAAAATTAAGCCAAAATAATCCCGTTGAGACTCTACACTCAGGCAAAAATTAGGATTCGAGAGAAAATTTCCAGTCGAAAGACCTGTGAAGGGCAGTCTGTAACAGGAGGCATATTAGGCACGATTAGTATAGTACTATTTTGAAAATAAAGTTTGCATTGCCTTACTAAAGTAGAATTATTGGTAAACATTGTCTTATTTATGGTATAATGGAATGTTTACATTTGCATAAAAGGAAACATTTTCAACATAAGTAGAGGGCGAATGTGAGAACTTTTAACCACCAGCATTTGTATATTCCATCGTGCTTGCTTCATAAATGGAACATAAATCTCAAGAACGGGAAGCAGATGGCTCGCGATCTTGCATCGACACCCATGCCTTATAAAAGTTGTTAGTCGTTGTGCTGCTATTAAATCTCACATTGGTAATTCGGTGCCTACCACCCCATTCACAGTGAATCTGGGTAAGAAACTGAGGCTGCAGAAGTGATGTCTCAAAGACATGCAGCAGAGGTACAATGCGTTGAATCTGGCCATATTGACGACAGAGCTGGGACAGAGTATAGAAACTGGAATATTACAACCCAGCCAAGGGAACACATCTTTTAAAAAGTTCAATTGTCACTTCAGTTAGAGACCACCATGGACAATGCCAACGGATATTATCCTCCCTCCGGTTAGTCAAAAAGTCATCCCACTCATCCTCTATCACACAGATTGCACCACGAGACAAAGAATGGGCCATCAATTGCCTGGGTGCATAACAACTCAAATTCCTGGGAACCTCCAACAAATACAGCCTTCCCTTAACCAAATCTGTCCAAAACACACATCAACAAAACCATAAAAAGAAACCTATAAACCCGTATGAGGTAACCAAACCAAAAAAAAAAATTATCCTTTACATATAGAAGCATCGAACTTCCTCTGAACCTACCGCCTTGTGAAACATAGTCCAAACCCATAAAATTCTCAGCCAGAATGATAGGAAAGGGATTTGCACCTACTTCCACCTGATTGATAATATGAGCAATTTAGATGTCACCCATGCTATCAGGGTCAATTAACAGTAAAGCTACATACAGACAGAAAGCAATGATTTTTCACTAGGAGGGACAACTGATCACTTTACGACTGTAATTCTCCATCAACTCGGGTAGCATCATCATCCTACAACAAGAGAAGACTTGTAATGTTTGGGGTGCCAAGTACCATGAAGCTGGGAAAATCCGACTCCAAACTAGGCAGAGGTACAGGAATTGAAGAAGAAACATTACTCTTCCCTAGGATGGCAACAAAATCTTTAGGCAGGGGGCATATTTCAACACCCTGAAATGAGACACATGATCTTGATTGTTCCAGTACTTGGCGGTGCTACGGAGGAAACATTCGTTGATTCTCATACCTCTCAAAGTAACCAAGGGAGATAAAGCAAAGTCAAAAAGAAAATTCCATTTCTGATGACTATCACCTAGGAATTCTCAGATGAAGCTTTCAAGCATTGAGGGAGTAGAGGAAAGAAGGGAAGCCATTCTTAAAATAAGACTATGAAATAAAGCAAAGAAAACAAGAAGAAGAGAATAGCAAGATGAGAAGGCTACGGATGAGTGAAATAAGATTGAAAACCCTTCCTTATATAGCCAAAGCCACACTCCTCCAACCAAAGTTTGCATGTATAAGGATTAGGAGGCAATGCCCATTGGAGCAAAAATTGGCAACCATGAGCTCTATAATTCATAGAAGGTAGAAGAAATAGATTAGTTGCATCACACCTGTCAAACACAGCTGCAGACAAGGAGGTTTTGCCTCAGAGCCTGAGCCATGACTAGCAACTACGGCACTGTGTGTTCAGCTGCAGGGCTGAAGTGGTAGTCACCACCCGAACCGGCATCAGGAATAGCTTACAAGGTGTACACCCCGATTCCTCTTAAGAATACGAAAGGCGCATTGACCCCAGAGATTCAAGGATCTGACTTATCAATTCCTAGCATGTGATTCTTTACCCAATACTCTTAGTATTATACCAACCTTCATTTCTTCTAACAAAGCAATAAAACACAAATACAGTTATAACCTACCTTTTATATTTAAACATGCAAGAGTAAGTTTCTAATAACAAACGAGAGTTAATTTTAATGATTACCAACCATTATTAGGGTCAATTTACATGTATAAATCATAAAAGGACATAACACATCAACACAGCCTAGGGTTTCTACCGGTTTAGGCCTAAAGGCATTACCAAAGCCATTAATAATCAATTTCATTCAATAAAATCATCTAAACAACTACCAAAGAAGGTTTAGAAGCTTACATCATCGTTGCATTCCACATGAAAGCTACTGTACGCAAGCAATCCTAGCAAAACAGCATAGAAAGAGCAACAATAGGGACCAACACCACTCAAGAGACTGGCGTTTGGGCTCAATGCCACTTACCCATAGGCGTTTGGGCCCAATGCCACTCCTGCTTGTGGCGTTGGTGGCCAAACAATGAACAGGGAACATGATTTGATAAAAAAATGAGGTTTTCAAGTTTACCAAGCCCAAAAAACACACGTACAGAACCAAAAATACTTGAAACATTCACCAAAACATATCATAATGCATGAATCATGGCAAAACAAACCATTCATGACATGCAAATCATGAAAATAATGAAAATACAATGGAAAAGATGACTTACCTTTTAAGAAATTGGCTAGATGAGCTTGGTAACCCTCAGATCTGGTTTAAGTGACTTCTTTATTGCTTTTTTAGTGGTTAGAGATTGCTGGAACCTTGTTTCAATGGATTGAAGGCTTCAAAATCACCTTTGAATGGAAATAGATGCAAACTTGGATGAATTTTTATGTTTTTGAAGTGTAGTGAAGTGTAGTGTCTTCTATGAATGAGTTTTAGAGTGTTGATATCAGAAATCAAACCCTAAATTCGTATGCCACTTCTGCCTCCCCTAAAAACCTAGTTTTAGATGAGCATTTATAGCCGGTTTAGCTTAAAACTTAAGCTAGGGTTCCCATAATCAGTTTCCTAATGAAATTCAATGACTTGAGCTTAAAGCAAAGGATATTTCAGTCAAAAAAATAGCCTTGCAGGGCTTTGGGACGTGTATACTACTCATACGGGCCATTCCGGGCTGAAACAGCCTGAAAACGGGCTTTCTACAGCTGATATCAACCTATTGGCATCCCAACGCCAATCTTTCTTGTGGTGTTGAGTCGAATGCCAGTCACATGAGTGATGTTTGACCTAACTCCACTCAAAAGAGTGGCGTCGGGCCCAATTCCACTCAAGAGAGTTGCGTTGGGCCCTTTTGGGCCTCCAAACATCGGATTTTACAAAAACTTATAACTGAGAAAACACATAGAATGGCCTTAACTATCCACCCTCAAAATTTCAAGTCATTCCAATACTTGTAAAAAAAAGTATGATGAAAACTGTCTGAAAAATGCACTATTTATGCTCAAAACTGGATTTTGGGAAAAACATGTTATGTGAGCTTAGAAAACACTTAAAGTGTGGTTACGTAATCTCTAAAAAGCAAATTTCAACTCAATTCATGCTATTTAGAACATGAATGATCATCACTGGGCCTCCGAGCCGCTTCCGTATTCCTACATCAAAAATTAGGTGTTGACAATAGCAACAGACGTTGAAAATGCTACATGTAGTGGTCGAAGGTCCAGTCGAACCTTCACCAAACATCCGACCGAACCTTCACATTGCATTGAACATCCAACCGAATGTTCAAGACCTGAGAAAGATTATATTTTCTATAATTCAAGCATTTCGCAGCCATCCATGCATGCATACACGTGAATAGTAGATGTAATTACATTTTCTAACCATGCATTAATCACAACATGAAGCACTCAAGCACCCTAAACATACAAACATGTGCATATATAAACATAGACAATAGGTTCAGTGAAAGATAACTTTGTAAGCACAGCTGATGTCAGCAAATGTTCAGAATAATGGGCCAAACAAATGACCATCAACAAAGACATGGGAGTGTTCATAGTAAATATAGAAGATCAACCATGCCAGGGGTGAACACGTCTCGCAGGTTCCTGCTCCTCCACCTCCTCCTCAGACTCAGACTCCAGAGAAGAGGACTCCTCCTCTACTGGTGCTGCTGCTACAGCCTGTAACTCTCTCACCTGGGCTCTCAAGACAGCTATCTAGGCATCCTTCTTCATTGCGTGAGCCTGCCATGCCGTACATAATTTAGAAGTGAGGTATTTGCATGCTTGAAACATGTCAGCAAGCTGATAAGCATCCTCAACAAAGATCTATAGCAAAATGCAGGATAAAACATAAGAACTAAGAAACAGGAATTCAGAGATGGCCTAGAAATGAGTTATAAGATACTTACATGGCTAATACCGGCAGGAATACTGATGTGATGGTCCGTAGCAGGCTCAATCATCTTCTTCTTCATGCCCTCAGGGGTCCAGCAGGTAACAGATGAAGAAGGGAACGAGGATACCTACCCAACACTGATCCTCCCTCTCCAACTGGTCATAGCAGCACCTTTCCTAGCTGGACTTGAAGCACCAGCTGTCGCACCCGCACGGGCCCCTGTAGCTGAGGCACCAACATGGCCAATAGGGTCGCCAGCCATCAAATTCAAGTCCCGAAGATTCTTGTGCAGCCTAGTCACGGCCCTCTGAGCCTAAAAGAATTAGAAATGTCAGAGCAAGTCAAAGCTAAAATATGAGATTTAGAGCAGGTAAATACTTACAGCCATAGCCCTCACAATAGGCATAGGAAGAGTGGGTAAAAAGGAGCTCTCTAGGAAGACAAGATACCTCTAGTCCTCAACCACGAAGTTCATAGCATCCTTACCGACAATCCTGTGGCTGGCCTGGCGATCGGACATCCTGTGGGTCCAGAATATGTCTTGAAGAGGATCTTTAGGAACCACCTCCCTCTTGGTCTCCCAAGTCTTCTCATGGAATCTCTCCCCAGAAACCACATCCTGTATCTAGAGCCCTCTAGCAAAAGCCTCATGTCATCCTTCTCCTAGGAGACAGTCACGAACTCAGGCAACCTTTCTACATCGCCCATCCAGTCAAAGTTAAGCTACCAAAGTAAGGGTCCAGAATCAGAACACATGACAAATCCAACAAGAGGATGCCAAAAATTACAAAAAAAAAAAAACATACTTATGTCTTCCTTAGTGTGGGTCAGCTCATTCAGTACTTTCCTGTCAGCCTCCAGATTCATCTGTGGGGTCGTGTTGTGAGAGGCGCCCCACCTTCTCAGTGCCGGCAATGTCCTAGGAACTCTAATAGAGTGAAAGTGATTCAACATACCCATCTCAATGGCCCAAATATGTAAAGAAGTAATAAAGGATCAACAATAGCTTTATGAACAATCGAAGAAAACATTAAAGCAAGAAATACCTACGTGAACAACATGCTAAAAACCATTCAGCTTTCTGTACCCTATGGAGAACTTGTCCAAACAGGATTACAGGTAAGCCAAAGCGACAGACCTCCAATGATATCGCCCCATGGCATCAAAGTCCCTGAACAGGGGCACAAAGTGGCTCCATAAACTGCTAGTCTCATTATAGAATAGGGTACTCACAGTAGATGAAATAGAAAGATCCTGGCCATCTGATCTCGGCCTACCTCTGTAGTTGGCTTAGCATACCTCCAGACTCCATCTAGACCCTCCAGGATGGATGGTGCAAGCCACTCCAACATATTGGAATAGATGATTTGTGTGTCCTCATCCCAGAAAATAGGCTGGTGGCTAAACATGAGGATGAAATAGGCGTTCCTCTCCTCCATAGAAGTAAAATACAAAGTGCCATCAAAAGGAATCCTCTTACCGGCACATCAGAGCCGATCATAGCCATAAATGCCCCAGAGGAAAGCGTATACTCCCCATAGGGAAGCTGAAAGGTATGGGTACTGTGTTGGCTCTAAGGACCTCAATGTTCTAATGGTGATTTTGATGATACAAAACATTGTGTAATACTAATATGTTTACTAAAGTGCTTTTCTAGGTAATTGATGCAAAGCAAGCATGTGAGAGTTGATGTTGAAGTTTATGGAAGTAATGGATAGTGTATGGAGTTTGTGAGAGATGCCAAAGCTCTTAAGATGTTAAAGCTCTTGAGTATATGGTGAAGAATCATCATGAGCTTTGATGAGTGTTATGTTCTTGGATAGGTTTAAATGTTATCCTAAGAAAACACTTGGGTTAAGGGCTAGCTTAAGCTTGTGTGTGAGCATTAGCTTAGGTGGATAGGTTTAAGTGTGAAACTAATAAAAACACTTGGGAAAAGGTGAGAGCTTGGAGTTTATAAGCTTAGTGAAATTGCCAAGTGGGGGGTGAATTGGTGCAGAATTAGAAAATAAAAATTACTTTGAAGAATAGACAGAAATTTATAGTGGTTCGGTCCAACTCTTGACCTACGTCCACTTCTCCCAAATACACAATTTGGGGTTCCACTTCCATAAATGGATTACAAGGAGATTTAACAGGCTATCTCTAACCTTTACAATGTGAGATTTCACATGCTATCTCACGACCTTTACAATGAAGATTTCACAGGCTGTCTTCAACCTTTACAATGAAGATTTCACAGGCTATCTTCAACCTTTACAAAGAGAATTACAGAGGCTCTCTTCAAACCTAGAGTTTACTAAGGCTTACTCCAAACCTAGTGTTTACAAGGCTAACACCAAACCTACCCAAGTGTTTCCCAATCCTCACAAAGATTGACACTTGTACAAGGTAGAAAGATCACTCAACCCAAGCAACAAATGCTCTTGAGCTTTAACTACCCACACACAATATATTAACAAATGAATTTATTTACAAAGAAATTTAGAAAAATTAATTGCAAGAGTTTTGGCTATCTAAGAATGTGTGTTTTTTTTAAACACAATTAAGAGGGGTATTTATAGCCATAAACCCCAAAACTAGCTGTTAGAAAGAACTTATAGTGTGTTTCCAATGGATAGAAAATTTTGAACAAAAAGTCAATGATTACCCTTAATCACGGGCGTGAAACCAGTGTCGCGGGCACGACATTTGAAACATCTTCCAACAGTCAAATTGACTAAGAAATCGCGGGGGCGATTTCCTTAGTCACGGGCGCGATCTTGGCCTTCAGAAAATGCCTTGGATACGTGTCTTCTGCCTCACGAAATCATGGGGGTGATTTCGACATCGTGGCCGCAATAAGAATGATCAGAAACTTGGGATTTCTACTTGCTAAAATCGCGGGGGTAATTGTCAAATCGTGAGCGCAAAAAAAGAAACAGAGAGTGCCTTAATTTGTGCTTCTTGGTCGTGGGGGCAATCCTTATATCATGGGCGAGACCTCCTTGATCTTCTAAGATTGCGGGCGTGAATTAGAGGTCATTTTTGTTTTTAACTTTTGTTCAACAATCTTCAACCTACACACTTAAGGAACTTTGTTAAAAGCAAGATATGGTTGTTAAGCTCAAAATAAGATGGATTGGTGCCACAAAGGCCAACAATCTCCCCCTTTTTGAGTTTGACAACTATTAGAAAAATTAACCAAAAAAAAAGCATAAATGGTTGCTTTAAGTGTGTGGATTGATGGAAATTGCTCCCCCTTAATTTGTGCATCTTACCAAAGTAATGTAGCTAGTATCCAAAGCTAAGGAAGTTGTACATAAAGATTTCCAAATATACTTTTAGATTAATTTTTAAGTCCAAAGGTCAATTTCAAATCCAATCCATAAATCGTTCTCTTGCTTAAGGTAATGGAATCCAGGAACCATGAAATTTTCTCCCCCTTTATCAACTCAAAAACACAAAGTTAGAGTATAATTGATAAATAAAATGAGCATAAGGAAACAATTTGTTATCATATGCATTAAGAGATGGATGGATATTAAAAAGATAATCAAAATGCAAATAATGGAAACAAAGAAATGAAAAAATAAGCTCAAAATAAAATTAATCATTCATTTTCATTAAGATAAACAAAGAAATGAAAAAATAAGCTCAAAATAAAATTAATCATTCATTTTCATTAAGATAAATATATAAACACAAAATATGAAAAAGATGATTAAGAAAATAAAAACAAAACACACAATGAGCATTAAGTACTAGGGCTAAAGCTTAAGGGATAAGGTCTAGAAATCATCATGATCACAAGGATCCATTTCAAGTTTGGTTTGAATGGCCTTGAGATTTTGATGGAGAGAGCTCAAATCCTCATCTTGGTCATCCAAACGGTTCTCAAGTTTCTTAGAGAAAGCCTCTTGAGCATCAAGTTTATCCTCTATCCTTTTGAGAAAGGCTAGGATGTCTATGAGAGTGGCTTGTGGAGGTTCCTCTTGCCTTAACTCCCCAATTTTGATTGAAGGGATAGGAATTTCTTCACCATGGGGTATTCCTTCCCCTTGGACAGCCTCTTGCTCTTCTTCCCTTGCTTTCTCCCTTGCTTCCCATTCCTCTCTAGACTTATCTTCCCTTTCCTTCCTTCTAGCTTCCTTTTCTACCTCCCTTTCTTCATCGGTTACTCCCCCTAAATAGAGATAGGTTCCATCCTCTTGTTTCTTCATAATTTTGACTTTTTGGATAAAGTAGTCAAGGTCCATCAATCCAAAAGTCCACAGAAAATGGATGAGAAAGTGGATAGGTTTGTGGTTTGGTTAAGTCAAAATGAAGAAAATATGCAATGTGGGAAATGAAAGATCCAACCATAATTGCACCGGTTTTGGAGGATTGAAGATGGAGAAGATGATCTATGAAGAAAAAGCTTGTTTGAATGGGCTTTTTCTTGACAACACAATGAAGAAAGGGGAGATCTTTTTGAGAAATTTTATCATTACCTTCTTTTTTGGCAAAGACAGTGTTGGTAATGATTTTGTGAAGGGCAAAGATGGGTAGAGTCTTCAAATGCTTAGCTTGTGAATGTGAGGCTCTAAAATGTGGAGTACATCCAATTTCTCCCCAAAATTCTTGAATCTCCATGCTGGATTCATTGAAGTTGGTGATGCAAATAGGGGAAACACCAAAGCATGCATCCATTTGCTCCTTCTTCATAGTACATTTCTTCCCACATAATTTGAAGGAGATACCATAGAGACCCAAATCTCCCCCAAGTTTCTTTTATACCTTTAGAGAGGAGAGAAACTCAAGAGTAAGATTTTGGTAGCCGGGGTAGGTTGCTCTTCCAAACTTTGCAAAGGATAGATCCTCTAATAATTGATTGACTTCATCCCTTACACCCAATATAACAATTAAGGACATCCCAATAACCCTTGTTTCTAAAAACTCTCTACCCCTTAGCAGCAAGCATCTAGCCTTTTCTTCAACATTTAAGGTCTCAACCATTTTATCCAGAAGGCTTGCTTGAGTAGTGGCTGTTATTAAGATCTAGTTTGGGTTGTATCAATGGTTCTTGAATAATAACTCCAGTTCTAGTTCTTTTTGGAAATGGAGGAGGAGGAGGTGTGGTTTCTGTAGCTTTTCCTTTCCCTTTTTCTGTGCTAGTCTTTTTGCCCATTGTGATTAAGAAAAATGACAGAGAATGCAAAAGAAAATCAAATTCAAGGCACTAGAGAGTGGAGAGTAGAAGAGAAATATATCTTAAAACCTTGAATTCAATTAGAAAAGGTTGTAAACTCATTCACATATGCATATTGGGTATTTATAGACATGTTGGAACTCTTGTAACAACCAAAAAAATCAAAAAAAATGGAAAGATAGCCATTTCTAATGGCTATAAACGCCTATATTTTTTCTAGAAACCGTTAAGGTCGCGAGAGCGATTTGGAGAGAAACGATGAATCGCGGGCGCAATTAACATAATGGTCAAAATTTTGGGAAACTTTCAAATTTCATGGGTGTGATCATGGAAATTTCAACAGCGATTTTGAAAATCGAAAACTTTTGAAAATTTTGACTTTTCTGTTTCTAATATCACGGGGGTGATTAGGAAGTCGCTTCTGAGATTTAATAAATAGAAAGTTTTGACAAATTGATGAACTTTGGTCATGGAGGCGATTTGGGAATCGTGTCCGCGACTGAAATAACAGAAATAAGGCAAAATTTTGAAATGATCACGGGGGCGATTTAAGGATTGCGGTCGCGATTTACAAGTCAAAAATGATATTTGCTTTGAATCAAATTTTCAAACATATTTTGAGTTTTAGAGAGCTCCAAACTACTATATGACTTAAATTCAATCCTTATAATAAATTAAAAGAATATTTAAAGACTTGAATTAGGTCTATGCATATGTAAAAAGGAGTCTACATGAAAACAATGAAAATCAAAGGGTGCATCCATCAAGCATCCCTAATTCTCTCTTAATCAAGTTCATGCATTCTTCATTTAGAGGTTTTGTGAAAATATCGGCCAATTGGTTTGTTGTATCAATGAATTCTAATACAACATCACCTTTTTGCATTTGATCTCTTAAAAAATGATTTCTAATATCTATGTGCTTACTCCTAGAGTGTTGAATTGGATTCTGTGAAAGATTTATTGCACTAGTATTATCACATTTGATGAGAATGTGATCAATATTTAATCCATAATCTTTCAATTGTTGTTTCATCCACAAAACTTGTGATCCACAATAACCCACTGCTACATATTTGGCTTCAGCGGTTAACAGAGCAACACTAACTTGTTTCTTAGAACACCAAGAAACTAAGCAATTACCAAGTAGTTGACAAGTACCGGAAGTACTTTTTCTTCCATCAACCTACCGGCATTATCCGAACCTGAGTACGCAACTAGATCAAAAGAAACACTCTTAGGATACCATAGTCCTAAATGCATTGTGCCATGCAAATATTTTAAAATTCTTTTAACAGCATGCAAATGAGATTCTTTAGGACATGCTTGAAAAGAAGAACATAAACATGTAGCAAACA
The DNA here is from genome assembly GCA_948193215.1 of Bocquillonia castaneifolia. NCBI lineage: Eukaryota > Viridiplantae > Streptophyta > Magnoliopsida > Malpighiales > Euphorbiaceae > Bocquillonia > Bocquillonia castaneifolia. The sequence goes on along the minus strand of CANYLF011658803.1, from coordinate 1,043 downwards.
TAATATCAAGTTTAGATGAAGTTAAATAGAGAAGTGAGACGATCATACCTCTATATTTCTTTTCATCTACATTCTTACCCTTTTCATCCTTGTCCAATTTTGTTGTTATGCTCATGGGGCTTTTGCTTGTCTTGCATCCTTCCATGCCAAATCTTTTGATTAACTCTTTGGTGTATTTGGCTTGATTGAAGAAGATCCCCTCTTTGCCTTGTTTGATTTGAAGTCCTAGGAAAAACTTGAGCTCTCCAATCATGCTCATTTCAAATTCCTTAGTCATACACTTAGCAAACTCTTGGCAAAGTTTTTCATTAGTAGCACAAAATATAATATCATCAACATAAATTTGAACAATGAGCATATCATGTTTATGTCTTTTTATGAAGAGAGTAGTGTCAACCTTCCATTTTTCAAAACTGTTTTTGCAAAGAAATGAACTAAGCCTTTCATACCAAGCTCTAGGAGGTTGTTTAAAACCATATAAGGCCTTAGTTAATTTGAAAACATGATTTGGAAAATCAAAGCATTCAAAACCAGGAGGTTGTTCAACATACACTTCCTCTTTAATGAAACCATTTAAAAAAGCACTTTTAACATCCATTTGAAAGAGTCTGAAATCCATGAATGAAGCAAATGCTAAAAGAATCCTAATGGCTTCTAATCTTGCAACAGGTGCAAATGTCTCATCATAGTCAATGCCTTCCTCTTAGTTATACCCTTTGGCAACCAATCGAGCTTTGTTTCTAGTGACTTGACATTGCTCATCCAATTTGTTCCTAAACACCCATTTAGTACCAATGATTGGATGATCCTTTTGTCTAGGTACCAAGTCCTAAACCTTATTTCTTTCAAATTAATTGAGTTCATCTTGCATTGCAAGTACCCGACTCTCCTCTTAGAGTGCCTCATCAACATTTTTAGGCTCAATTTGAGAAAGAAATGCAAGATTAGAATCTAAGAGTTTAAGTTGGTTTCGAGTACTTACACCCTTAGAGGTCTCACCAATGATATTATCCTTGGGATGATTTTTAGAGAATCTCCAATCT
>CANYLF011658599.1:0-17890 GCA_948193215.1 Bocquillonia castaneifolia | reverse complement strand
AGATTTTGATTGATTGAGATTGGAAGAATTGTGAATTGATTGAGATTGTGAAATGATGGAAATGTGCTTGTGAAATATAATTTGTTTGTTTGATTGATAAACTTAGAATTTGTTGAATTTGATATTATTGGTGAATTAAATTGTGTGGATTATGAATTATGTTCTAAATTTGTTATATGTTTCAAATTTATATGCTGTGCTTGGTGTATTTATATGATCTGATAAATTAATATAAACTGACATATTATGCCAGTAAACATAGAAATCTTAGAAAAGACTTCAAATATTTAAGTTAATTATAGTTATATTTATGCTTATTTTTCTCACTGAGCATCAAGCTCACTATTTTCCTCAATAATCAAGTATTGCAGGAAAATAAAAAAGAAAGGGAAGACTAGATTTGGTAGAGCTCCATGTGGCTAGACTCTGGCGATCTTAGGGAAAAGTGTTTTGTTATATAATGTTATTTAAAATTTTATTTATCAAAGAGTATTAAACAATTAAATTTTATTATAATATTCATATATAAAAGTTTATTATATGATTAAGTAAATATTTTTAATATGTATGTATAAAAGAGTTAAAAAGGAGAGGTGTTACACAATTTCCACTCAATATACACAAAGTTTAGTCTATTAAATACTTACCAAAAGTATAGGACAACAAGTAGTCCTAATGATGTTTTCTTATAACTTCCTTGCCTTTGGATTCACCTATTCACATAATCAATTCAAGATACAATTTAATAACAAACACATACATATTCCCATCATTAATCTATCCACATCATAAAAATTTACTAAATGAATACATATACATGATTTAATATGATGCATGAGATGAATGATACATGACAACATGTATGTACATGTAAACAGCTTACATGTACTAAATTTAAAAATTCACCAGAAATTATATACACCTGATAAAATTTTGATATTTTTTAGAGTTATACTTCCATCAAATTAGAAATCCTAGCAACAAGAATCACCTCAAAATTATCTGTATAAATAAAGTTATAATTTTTCTAATACAACTGCCTCTATTTCCGTATAAACAGAGTAGTTCAAAGTTTGACCTTCAAAACCTAACCAAATGGATTAATTTTTGTTATAAAATTTTACACGGTTGTAGAGGACCTCCTAAAGTTTCGATGGCTACCAATTTCGTCCAATTTGGACTTGTATACCTCAAGTTATAATCAAAATACTGAGGTTGTTCTATACAATACAAAAACAACAATATGTACTTTGAAGAAATTCTTGTAATCAACCTCAAAATAATATTATTTCCACAAATTGATACATGATTCATGCTTAATCAAGTATTAATAATATGATTACAACTTAAAATCATGTTTTTCCCAAATTCTACATAAACCCTAATTTAATTAAATACTACAAAAAAATACTTACCTCAATCAAGGTTTAAACCTTCAATTATTCTTCACTTAATTGTTTTCTACAATCTAAAGACTTAAAAAATAATGAAAATTTTTATGAAAGGAGGGTAAAGAGGGCAGAAAATGAGAAGGGAAGAAGAAAGAAAATGAAGAAGAAACGAAAGGATACGTAAAGATAAGAAGAAGAAAGAATAAGGGTGATGTGGTGGTGTTGGTGGATTTGTCCACTAATTAATTTATTATTATTATTATTATTATTATTATTATTATTATTATTATTATTAATTATTATTATTATTATTGTTGTTGTTGTTGTTGTTGTTGTTGTTGTTGTTGTTATTTTTTTTTATTTTTATCATCTTTGCACTTATACACTCTCCCACACACCCTCAATTAAAATTCTACCAACCAATAAACCTTCAATCAAACTTATACTACAAATAACTACTTTAACTTTTCTTTCAGTTAGGTATTTACTCTAACCTAACTTTCATAACTTTACTACACACAATACTCTTCTATCACATTATATTATACAATGTATCATACATAAATATGATGCAAATGATATGATTTATGATGTGATAATGCATAATTAATTATTTTCTAATTAAATTTTTTTTTTACGATCGTGACAATTCTCCCCCATTTAGGAAATTTCGTCGCTGAAATTCACTACTCACCACTAGTCCTATAAAAAAAATATGGGTACTTAAACCTCATATGCTCCTCTACTTCCCAAGTTACTTCCTTGGATGAATGTTGATTCCACTTCACTTTCACCATATAAATTTGCTTGCTTCTTAACTTTCTAACTTGTCTATCCAGAATTTCCATTAGTTCTTCAATATAGGTCAAGTTTTCTGAAATTTATACTTCTGGAGGTTGAATAATATGGCTCGGGTCTGATTGATACCGTCAAAGCATAGAAACATGAAAAACATTATGCACTTGAGCTAACTCTGGAGGTAATGCAAGTCTATAAGCTAAAGGACCCGATGTACCGAGGACTGAGTTTACCCTGTTTACCGAATCGCAGTATACCCCTCCAGGGTGAAACTCGCAAGAATACTTTTTCTCCCACTTCATATTCAATGTCTCTTCTATGCTTGTCTGCATAACTTTTTTGCCTATCTTGAGCTGCTTTGATAAAGTGCTTTATCACTTTAATCTTATCAACTGTTTCTTGAACAATCTCTGGGCCTTCTAGTTATCTTAAACCTTCTACATCCCAACACACAGGACTTCTACATTTTCTCCCATATAAAGTTTCATATGGTGGCATACAAATACTAGAATGAAACCCATTATTATAAGCAAATTCCATAAGTGGCACATGTTCATCCCAGTTCCCACTATACTCTAATGCACAAGCCCGTAGCATATCCTCAAAAGTCTGAATGGTTCTTTCAGATTGCCTATCTGTCTGTGGATGAAAAGCAGTACTGAAATGCAATTTAGTCCCCATTTCCACTTGCAGACTCTTTCAAAAATGAGATGTAAACTGAGGAACCCTGTCTAATACAATAGAAATAGGTACACCATGTGCCTAACAATTTATTTCACATATAGGTTGGCTAACTTATCAAGTGAATCAATCTGTTGAATAGGTAAAAACTGTGTTGACTTTGTCAACCTATCAACTATTACCCAGACCGCATCATTTTTCCTAAAAGTGCGAGGTAAACCAACAACAAAATCTATAGTAATTCTTTCCCATTTCCACTCAGGTATGGTTAAAGACTGTAATTTACCTGCAGGTGATTGATGTTCTGCTTTCACTTACTGACAAGTCAGGCATTTAACCACATACTTTACTACTTCCTTCTTCATACCTGGCCACCAATAATGTGGTTTCAAGTTGTTGTACATTTTTGTACTCCCTAGGTGCATTGAATATGGAGAACTATGAGCTTCCCAGAAAATCTTCTGTTTCAATTCTGCCACATTGGGTACATAAACGCTGGTCTTCATAACCCATATTCCATCATCTCGCTCTACTAGTCCACTTGACTTGCCATCTTACACTTTCTTCTGTAACCTCCTTAACTTTGCATTATTATTCTATGCTTGCTTGATTTCATCTAGTATCTGAGGTCTAGTCTTCATTGTAGCCGACAATACCCCATTCTTCACTGAAAAATGGATATCCATAGCTCTCAGTGGATTTAGGGAATTCATCTAATAAGAAGTCATACCTGCCACCCTTTCTAAAGTCTTCCTGCTAAGTGCATCTGCCATAACATTTGCTTTGCTTGGGTGATAATTAATTGTGCAGTCATAATCTTTCAAGAGTTCTATCCATCTTCTCTGTCTCAAGTTCAACTCTTTTTGAGTGGGTATGTACTTCAAACTCTTATGATTTGTAAAGATATGAAAAGTCTCCCCGTATAAGTAATGTCTCCAAGTTTTCAAGGCATGTACAATCGCAGCCAACTGTAAGTCATGTGTAGGATAATTCTGTTCATGAGGTCTGAGTTATCTAGAGGGGTAAGCAATTACCCTTCCATTTTGCATTAACACACATCCCAATCCATTCAAAGAAGCATCAATATAGACTTCACATGTTTCTCCTTGCAAAGGTAAAATAAGTACTAGTGCTGTAATCAAGCTATTCTTTAGGTCCTCAAAACTGGCTTGGCATTTATCAGTCCACTGAAAAGTCACTTGCTTCTTCAATAAATTAGTTAATGGCTTGGCTATAATGAAAAAATTCTTCACAAATCTTCTATAGTACCCAACTAATCCTAGAAAACTGTGGACTTCAGAAACATTCTTTAGTGGCTCCCACTCCTGAATAGCTTTCACTTTAGAAGGATCTGGTTGAACACCTTGTACAAATACAATATGCCCCAGAAATGCAATTTCATTCATCCAGAATACACATTTGCTGAATTTACCATAAAACTGCTTTTCTCTCAGAATTTACAATGCTGTTCTTAAGTAGTGTTCATGCTTTTCCCTACTACCGGAGTATATTAAAATATCATCAATAAACATAATCACAAACTGATCCAAATAGGGTTGAAAAATATTATTCATTAGAGACATGAATGCTGTAGGAGCATTAGTTAAACCAAAAGGCATCACAACAAATTCATAATGACCATATCGAGTTCGGAATGCTGTTTTAGGTCTTGAAGACTCACCAACCCTTAATTGCCAATACCCAGATCTCAAGTCAATTTTTGAAAATACAACTTCCCCTCTGAGTTGATCAAGCAGATCATCAATGCGAGGTAAAGGATATTTATTGTTGATTGTGACTTGGTTCAACCTTCTATAATCAATGTAGAGTCACATACTTCCATCCTTTTTCTTTACAAATAATACTGGAGCTCCCCATGGTGATATACTAGGCCGGATGTACCCATTCTCTAGCAATTCCTCAAGTTGCTTCTTCAATTCCTATAACTCTGCTGGTGTCATTCTGTAAGGTGCTATGGAAATGAGTGCAACTCCCGGAATAGTTTCAATTTCAAAATCAACCTCCCGCTGAGGTGGTAGCCCTGGCAATTCCTCTGGAAATACATTTGAAAATTCTCTGAGTACCGGTACCTCAAAAACCCTTGGACTAAAAATTGCAGTGTCTACCACATTCACAAGATAAGCATCACACCCAGATTTCATCAAATGAAAAGCAGTAGTAGCAGAAATCAAACATGCAGGCACAATTTTCATGTCACCCGTAAACACTGTCTTCATCTCCCCATCTATTTCCATTTTAACTTCCTTTATTAAACAATCAACTATGAAATGATTTCTAGACAGCCAATCCATCCCCAGTATCATATCAAAATCTCACAAATTAATCACAATTAAGTCTACTGGCATGTTAATATCACAAATCATCACAAAATAAGCTTTAACTATAGTATTCACAATGATTACTCCACCAGCAGGCACTGAAACACAAATGTCATGTCCTAAGGACTCTATTTCACAATGCATTCTCAATGCAAAATCACATGAAATGAATGAACATGTATACCCTGGGTCAACTAACACATGTGCATCATGTCCACAAATAGGAATTATACCAGTCACTATCTCTAGAGAAGTAGTTATTTCTTGTATTGTAACAGCATATACCCTTGCCTGTGGCAATGTCTGACTCACATTATCAGTCTGCATAATTGCTATAGTATCTCCACTACTACCTCCCCTACCTCTTCCATGACTAGTTGCTGTAGATAATGCGTTATCCCCAACACTACTCTATCCCCCTGAATGATATGTACTAGTTGCCCTTCTGCCTGATGTATAATCATTGGCACCATGTCCAGGTTTCCCACATTTAAAATAAATCACTCTTGGTCCCTAACACTCTCCTGAATGGGTACTTTCATAATTACCACAAACAGGTGCATAGCCTCTACCTGAAGGTCTAGTTGTATTCTGTCTATTTATTGATCCTCCACTTCTTTCTGATGATTTACTGCTAGGCCTCTAAACTAATAGCTGCTTCTACCTCTGGAACCTCCTCTCTAACTCCCAAATCCTCCCCTAGGTATAAATGAAGTACCCCTAGAGTAAGATGGAGTAAATGTCCCAGTGGTCTTCTTCTTCTTTGCTTCCGTTTCATTCCATTCTTTAATTGTATTTTTAGCCCTTATTGCAGCTTCTTGTAAAGTAATGAAAGTAGGTGGTTGCACCGCCAATGTCTCTCATATCTCAAGTCTCAACCCTCGTTCAAATCTATTTCTTTTTAGTTCATCAGTTGCCACTTCCTCTTGTGCGCACCAGGATAATCTGGTAAATTGCTGCTCATATTCAACCACAAACATCTCATTCTGCTTTAGTTTGAGAAATTCAAGCTTCTTCCTTTCCTGATAGATTACTGGCATGTATTTCATCTTAAACTCTCTTAGAAATTCTTCCCATGTCATAGTCAATGGTTATACTTGGCTACCCGGGACTGTTTTTCACCAATTTCTAGCATCTTTGAGGAACAAGGATGTAGCATACCTCACCTTCATCTGAGTTGTTGGTTGGGTTTTGAATTGTGTGAACACTTCCTCAATTGACTTCATCCATTCTTCTACTACCATCGGGTCAGTTGTTCCTTCAAACTCTTTACCCCTGTGCTTTCTCAACTTCCCAAAATTTGAATCTAATGCTAGTGTTTCAATTGGTAGTGGAGGAGGTTGTGGTTGTTCTGCTAACCTCCTTAACTCTTCACCTATTTGTCTAGCAACATTTTCAACTCCTCCTACCAATGGTTCATTCTCAATCCTATGCTCATGTTCATTAGGTTGTGCATGCACTAACCCTTGTGAACCTACTAGGCCTTCGAAGTGTCCATCCATTCCTATATGATCAACAAACTTTACTATATGGAATGCTTTATGCACATTTATTATATTCTTACATGATGTGCCCTTATTCCCCTCTATTCCCATCAATTAATTCACAAAAACATATTGCACATTACAAATAAATTAATATTTATAATTTCACAACAATCATATATTCATCTCCAACATGTCCCAATGGGTTTAATTCCCGTTCCGATACCAAAACTGTCACGCCCAAAATCATAATATCCATATACGTATTATAACACATAATTAGCTTGAAAAATAATAATAGAGTTATTATTGAACCACTTCAAGTTGATTCACTTATTTAACATGACTTAAAAAAAATTCTTATAGTGTAGTATTTGAATTATTTTAGCCAATTTGTGCACTTTTTCTTCAATCTAACTTTATATTCACTCATAATATACTTAGATAGTCCTTAAAAATCAATTTAGAAAAATTATAGAAGTCAAATATAAAAAGTTACTATTGGGGCAGCAACCTAGTTAAAACAGAACCGTAATTCATGTTTGAAAACTTAGGTTATTTCACCACCCTAATGAGCTAGTTTTGGCTTGAATTTTATAGGGTTTTTAGGGGACTTATTGAGGTATCTAATGATCAAAATTTGGAGTAAAAACTGTTCATTAACTAGCTTCAATTGGCATCACAAACCGAGGTAAAACAGAATTTATGTGACAAGCTTATAGTTATTGTCAACTTTACTTATATCATACAAATTCTATAATTAACACAAAATTTGGATACAAATATCAAACTTTATCATCACACATTATTTAACCAAAATACATTTACACATATCGCAACCCGAAGTGCCCCATGCAATGTAGTAATTCCTCCGACCCACCTGAGTGTTGATGTGATGCAACATGTGAGGAAATGCACGAGGTCCATTGACTAGCACAATCACCTGAAAAATATGTTAAGGGGTGAGTTGGCGACTCAATAAGCATTTAGTTTACTAAACAATAGTATATTAGGCAAAAATTACTCAAGACTATATAAACTCATAAATCACACAATTAATTCATAAATAATCTCAATTCAACCAATTCAAATTTTCAACCAAATAAAGAATTCCATTTCATAATCCCAAACAATTCAAAAATTTTCCATTCTCAACTCATCAAAGTCTCATTCAACACAATCATCCCAATTCTTTCAACTTTGAACAAATTCACAATTCAACGATAACACATTATCAATCATATAGTCAATTAACTCACATAAATGGTCCATTTATGAGAAAAGTAACATATCCTCACAATTTCCTTTCCAATCCTCACATTTCATTTCAAATTTCATGGTGGCCACCTGGTGAGGCTATCCTGGTTGGCTCAGTCTCACTATCTCACATTAATCATGGGTAGCTATCCGCTCGGCTCAGCTTTCCCACATCACTCCTTTTCTTTCAGTGAAGCTGTCCGCTTGGCTCAGCTTCACTATCACATGCTTAATCACACAAAGTCACCTTTCTCATAAATTTAACATCTATGTGAGGCACAACACAATTACAACTAATTCACTTCACAACACAGCATAAAAATTTACTAAATGAATACCTATATATGATTTAATATAATGCATGAGATGAATGATATATGACAACATGTATGTACATGTAGACAATTTACATGTACTAAATTTAAAAATTCACTAGAAATTATATACACCTGATAAAATTCTGATATTTTTTAGATTTATACTTCCATCAAATTAAGCAACATGAATCACCTCAAAATCATCTGTAAAAATAAAGTTATAATTTTTCTAATACAGCTGCCTCTATTCCCGTATAAACAGAGTAGTTCAAAGTTTGACCTTCAAAACCTAACCAAATGAATTAATTTTCTTCTAAAAGTTTACAGGGTTGTAGAGGACCTCCTAAAGTTTCCATGGCCACCAATTTCGTCCAATTTGGACTTGTATAACTCAAGTAATGATCAAAATACCGAGGCTGTTCTACACAGTATAAAAACAACAATATGTACTTTGAAGAAATTCATGTAATCAACCTCAAAATAATATTATTTCCACAAATTGATACATGATTCATGCTTAATCAAGTATTAATAACATGATTACAACTTAAAATCATGTTTTCCCCATAGTCTACATAAACCCTAATTTAATTAAATACTACAAAAAAAAATACTTACCTCAATCAAGCTTTAAACCTTCAATTATTCTTCACTTAATCGTTTTCTACAATCTGAAGACTTAAAAAATAATGGAAATTTTTATGAAAGGAGGGTAAAGAGGGCAGAAAATGAGAAGGGAAGAAGAAAGAAAATGAAAAAGAAATGAAAGGATACGTAAAGATAAGAATAAGAAAAGATAAGGGTAATGTGGTGGTGTTGGTGGATTTGTCCACTAATTAATTTATTATTATTATTATTAATTATTATTATCATTATTATTATTATTGTTGTTGTTGTTATTATTATTATTATTATTATTATTATTATCATCATCTTTGCACTTATACACTCTCCTACACACCCTCAATTATAATTCTATCAACCAATAAACCTTCAATCAAACTTATACTACAAATAACTACTTTAACTTTTCTTGCAATCATGTCCTTACTCTAACCTAACTTCCATAACTTTACTGTACACAATACTTTTTTACCACAATATATTATACAATGTATCACACATATATATGATGCAAATGATATGATTTATGATGTAATAATGCATAATTAATTATTTTCTAATTTAAATTTTTTTTACGATCGTGACAGAAGATGATACAACAATTTATGCTCACTAGACACAACGCACCATTTTGAGAAAACTTAATGAAAGTGCATTTTTTTGCAATTGAAATTCTCTTTCTCTGCCTTGAAAAAGTTCTAGAAGTGTTCCCCTAAATGGTAAAAAGTCCTACTCGCCCTTTTCCAAATCCCTTGAGGTTTTATCACAAAAGTCACTTTAAGAATACAATAAAAAATTAGTAGAAGGAATGACTCATAAAATCCAGGAAATGGATTTTGTCTTCTAAAAACCTGACAGTTTACTCAATTTTTGGCCCTATATGCTGACTCAAGTGGTCCTAATAGATGCATGATAAAAATGACACATGTTATGCTGTATCAATTCTCTCAATCATATCTACATAAATTCTAGAAAAAAAATTTGATACATTAGCTTGAGAATTGTCTGCCTTGAATCTTCCAACTTACTCCGTTTGCATCATTGCCTTAACTTCCACCATTAAAACTTGATACTTTGTCCATTTCTCAACATAAAAATTAAGGGTTGCTAACCTTTAGTCAACAATCTCCCCCATTTTTTATGATGACAAAACTTGACAAAAGTATCCATTTCACAAAATCTTAACTCAAAAACTAATACAAACTGTAAAAATGCATGAGTGAGTTTTGAGAGTGAAGATGTTGGTGTATCCTTTTTTAAAAGATATGTTAAGATGCTTGTCTTTAAAAACTGCTCCCTTTGAAATTATGCCATAATATATGCAAAATTAAAACTTGCATAATACTTAAAGAGCATGAAAATATTGAGTTCAAGATCATATCTAATAGCATCTGCAGTTTCAATTAAAGGCGAAAATAAATTCAATTGATAAATGATAAGCACTTTGCAAAGCTAGATTTAGATGAAGCTGATTTAATAGCACAAAGGCAAATTTTTATTTAAGCATAGGATCAGGTCAACATGCAAGCTAATCAAACAACTACTAGCTAATAGGCAGTAAACCTAAACCTGATCACAAAAGCATTTCAACAGAGTAGAATAAATAGGACAAAGCTTAAAACACACATAACATATACTCCCCCTTTTTGTCAACATTGAAGAGGTATATGGAAGGAGCATATGAAGTGTTGTACCTGTGGAAGACTTAAAAGAGCAGTTTTAAAGTTGTAAACCACACATAAAGCTAAAAATAAAGTATTCAAAATACTGATTAAAGTTCTAAGAGAGACAGAGGGTGATTCTGAGGTTTCAGTTCTGGAATCTAAAAAGCAATGTGTGTGTAAGGAGTTTAAATGGGTTATCTTTTCAGTGCTCGGGTTATCCTCAGCTTCTTTTGGTGATTTTGATGGTAGTTCCTTATTAGTCTCAGATGATGCTTCTTCTTAAACTTCCTCCTGGTTGAGGGGTTCATTTTCAGCCTTCTCCATATTTTCCTCAGCAACTGCATCTTCTGCATTTTCTTCTTGAACTTCTGTAGTTTCCTTTTATTCTTCTGTTACTACTGGTGGTCCTTCATGCTGTTTAGTCCATTCATCATCTTCTTTGGGCTGTTCAAAATTATCTTTTGTCTCTTTATTTCCATCAGGTACCTCTTTCTGAGATGGATTATCGCAACCAGCTTCTTGTTGAGCCATCTCAAACATCAAAGAGTTCATTTTTATTTTCAGTTTGTCAACTTCAACCTGACCAACTTCATAAAGTCTTTACAATGACCCTTTGATTCTAGTTTTAACTTCTTTGATCAGCATCTTCATGTCTCTTTTCCCATGAGGCTTTTGCTTTGACAAACTCTCCTTATAGTGCATCAGTATTACTCTTGATAGTTACTTTGATCTCCTTATCTCCTAGCTCTTCTCTAAAAAGAATGTCATTAATTTGGAGTAGAGAACTCCATCTAGAAGAAAAGTGACTCTTTCATTCTTTGTAGTCTCCACTGATCTTTTGTACCTGTCTTCAGTGTTGTCAGAGTTGTCAGATATCTCAATCTGACTGGAGCTGCCTTCTTTCTGCACTAGCTTCTCTGGCCTTAGCTTGGATGTGTATCCAATTTTAGCTGTTGTTTTGGAACTTTCAGCCTTTTTCTTCTTTGTTTCCTCTCTTTCTTCTTAGCTTCCTCCTTTTTTCTTAGTCTCTATATCTCTTTTTCCTTTTCTTTTTCTAACTCTTCCATTTTTCTTTTTAACTGGACTTCTTTTCTCACTCTTTCTTCCTCTTCTTTTCTTTTTCTCTCTATCTCTCTCCTTTTTCTTTCTTCCTCAATTTTCTCAACTTTCAATTTCTCAAGAATTGACATTTTTACATTAGAAGTGTCATATTTTTCTCTTATTTTTATAAATAGAACATTAAGATCAATTTCAATTTCCTCCTTAGGAGACTGAATAGGCAAGTCAACTTCATCAGACTCATAACCTCCTTTATAAGTTCCATTTTTCCTCCTAGCTTTTATCAAACCAACCATAAAATTTCTATCCATCGAATCATTGTTATTAACTGCTTCACATACCTCTTTTGCTACGTCTAAACCCAAATGCTCAAATAAAACAGTTAATTTCATGCCATAAGGCAGACCTCTATTGCCTCTAGATGCACCAATCCCAATAAAATAATAATAAATGACATAGATTAATTTTATTTTTATTCACTAAATGCCGCATTATGCTTGTATCAGTGGAGTTCACATAATCAAAGCTACCTAGTCTAGGAGCTATGTAATGAGATAAAAACCTTTGAGCAATTCTTTCAGGCAGCATTGACATTGTCCTTTTCCTTTTGTTGGCCTAAGTGGTCTCAATCTAACTTATTTTGAGCCTAACAATCTCTCTTAAATGTTTTAACTTAGTTCCTAAGTGTGTAGGACAAGTTTCATGAAGTATCAAGCAAGTTTGGAAAAGTGACCTGTAATTCATGACCGCGACCATGAGGATCGCCCCCGCGATGGAGATCGCGCCGGTGAGAGAAGTGGCTCCAAAGTGCCAAAACCTTATGCCCAAATCTCTGCCCGTGATCAAAGTGCCTCAAAAGACAAAAACCTACTGGTATGATCTCGTGACTGCGATGAAGGGATCGCCCCCCGACCAAAGGAAAACCAGACCTTCATATATGAAGGTCGCGCCCGTGATCCAAGGGATCGCCCCCGTAATATCAAGTTAGACTATGCCTTTTCCAAGCTTCCCACAGATGGTATCACCGTGCTCGCAACCATGTAGATCAACCCTGCGACACCTGGAAGAAACTAGTCATTAGAGTACTTTATAAAGCTCATGGTCACGACACAGAAGATTGCCCCGCGACTTGGCACCCTACAGAGAATTAAATATAGATTTTACTAGTTGTTAGACACAATATATTCTTTATCTCTAACATCTAGTTTTGGGTATTTTGGCTATACATACCCATCATAAATGTCTTCTAAACAAGACACACTATAGACACCTGATTTTTGGATGCATGAATGGAAATGAGGCTCGGAGGCCTTATGATGATAGCATATGCTTTAATTAGCATAAGTTGAATGATGTAGGCTTCTTTCTAATTACCAATTAGCTTTTGAAAATGTTTGAGACATGAAAAACCCGTTTTGAGTCAAAACTTGCTTGTTTTAAACCTAATCGTGTAAAATTCAGACGGTTTTGGCCATAACTTCTTGTGTGAGTCTCAAAATGGCCTGAAAATTTAATGATTAGTAGATCGGGCCATTCTGCACATTTGTGTATCTAATACAATCTTTCAGATTCGGACGTTTCGGGCCTCAAACAGGCATTGGAAAAGCCAAACCCCACCCAAAGGCTTCCAATGCCACTTGGAGTGGCGTTGACTCTTCCCCAACGTCACTTGAAGTGGCGTGGACATCCTTTGATAGTCCAAAATGCAAATTTTGACCCAATTTCAAACACCAAACGTTCGAATAAGGCTAAGCTTCGCTCCATATCAGTTTTCAAGCTGAAGATAAGATAGAAAATGGTGGATATTATCTATTTATCATTTGCTATCATTATTTCTTGATTTTTAGTGGGTTTTTTTTATTGAATTATCATTTATTAAAATGAATTTCTATCTTTATCTTCTCCAAAATCTATCTACAGTAGCTTCATTATGAGATTTAAACTCCCTTACAGCCCAAGAACGTGGCTAGATATAGATGGTTAATCCCCAATAATGGTAAACACTAATCTAGGGATAAGAATCAATGAAATGAGGCTCATCTCTTTTAATTTTTTGCCTATAAAAGGCAATAAATTCTCCTAGAGAGGAGGTTGGCTGATGAGTGCATAGAAAATTCATTTTTTAATCTGACTTAATTCTAAACTTAGGTATTTTGAAGCTAAAATCAATTTATTGCAAAGATTACTTAGAAACCCTAGGCGTACTTGGCATTGGAGTTTTTTCGATGTTTCTTGAGAAGAATACAACTTGCCATTTCAATTCTTGGAGATTAGTAACAACGAAGCTTTGTTCTACATCATTCTACACTCCTTGAGGGTACTCAAGCCAATCCTAGATTTCTGGTATTCATTTATTGTGTTGATCATTCATTGCATGATTTGATTGAGAATAACATGTTTTCGTGATTTTGAATGTTTATTGGCATAATTTGTGGCATGTTTGAAATGTTTAAAATATGTCAAATGATGTTAAAATGCTCTGAATAAGTGTTTTTTTTATTACTAACATGTTTCTGCAGAATTAATATAATTATGGGTAAAATCTGAAATTATCTGGTGTTAAAATGAATTTTAAATGAATATTTATGTGGCTTTAATGCATAAAAATTACATCTTTTGGGTGAAAATATGTGTTTTGATGCATGCTAAAATGATTTAGAATTGATATGAAAGTTTTTAGGCTTAGAACATTTAATTTAGGCATTTAAATCATCTGCATATAGCATTTTTCTGCATTTTCTCGTGTTTTTCTGCATTTTTCTTCGGATCTGGGTATGCACTGTTGGTGGGCCTATTGAACTGGTGTTATGCCAGTTGAAGTGGCATTGAGAAGCCTACAATGCAAGTCCTACACTGGCGTTGGGATTCTTGGATTGGTGCTGGGGCTATTTTGGCTTTAAAAATGCTGTTTCGCGTGGAATTAAGCGACGGCGTAAGTTTTTGATCCTTCTTGGGTAATTGTAGTAGGTTTTTTATGCATGAAAATGACTAATAAAGTTTATTTGGTAATAAACTATGTTAAAACAAGTTAGAAACCTAGGTTGTGTTATTTGTTGCCTTATGTGTTTTAATCACCTTTGGCATGTAATTTGATTTTTAATTAGATTTGGTAAATATTGTAAAATGGATCTTGTTTATAATAATAGAAACTGACTTTTCATATATGTATAATGCATGTAAAATGTAGGATTTGTTTTGCTTTATTCGCTTTGACATAATTGCCATAGAGGAAATGAAGGTTAGAATAATTCTAGAAGTGGCTAGTAAGAATCACGCCCTAAGAATGCAGTAGTCCAATCACAGAATCTCTGGGGCAAATGTGTAAAATACCAAGAGGGGGGTGAATTGGCATGGAATTAAAAATTTTAGAGAGAAAGGAGATGAAGTAGTATGAACACATAAGGATTTATAGTGGTTCGAACCCAACTTGTCTTACGTCCACTCTCCCAAAGACCTCTTTGGGGTTCCACTAACTACAATAGTGATACAAGGGATTTCAAAGCTATCCCAAACCCTTACAATGAGTTTTACCCAAGGCTCACTCACAAACCCTAGTGTTTCCAAAAGGCTAACACCAAACCTTTACAATGAGTTTTACAAATGGCTAACTCACAACCAACCCTAGTGTTTCCCAACTTATAAAGAATTGACTCTAGTAGAATGGATAACTAATTCACTCAACCCAAGCAACAAATGCTCTAAAGTTCTAGCTACCCAAACCCAAACAACCAAATAATTACAAATGATTGAAAAATAATTTTACAAGAGTTTGGCTATCAAAGGAATTAATGCGCAACCAGGCCCTGATACCACCGGACCCCCCGCGCGGGGGGGGGGTGAATTGGAGCGGAATTAAAAATTTTAGAGAGAATGGAGATGAAGTAGAATGAACACATAAGGATTTTATAGTGGTTCGGACCCAACTTGTCCTACGTCCACTCTCCCAAAGACCTCTTTGGGGTTCCACTAACTACAATAGTGATACAAGGGATTTCAAGGCTATCCCAAACCTTTACAATGAGTTTTAACCAATGCTCACTCACAAACCCTAGTATTTGTAAGAGGCTAACACTAAACCTTTACAATGAGTTTTACAAATGGCTAACTCACAACCAACCCTAGTGTTTCCCAACTTATAAAGAATTGACACTAGTAGAATGGATAACTAATTCACTCAACCCAAGCAACAAAATGCTCTATAGTTCTAGCTACCCAAAACCAAATAACCAATTAATTACAAATGATTGAGAAATAAGTTTACAAGAGTTTCGCTATCAAAGGAATTAATGATCTTGTTTGAAGAACATTTATGAAGGGTATTTATAGCCAAAATACCCAAAACTAGCTGTTAGAAACAACCCCAAAGATGTCTCTAACGTCTAGTTACTTTTGCATTAAATGCACTGAAAACTGTCAGATCGTGGGCGTGATTCCATCAGTCACTGGTGCGATCTTTCCAACGGCTAGTTTTTCAGAGACTCCATTGAATGTCGCGGGGGCAACATCTCTAACTGCGGTCGTGAAATCGCTGGGTAGAGGATGCCTTTGAGATCGACTCTCTATTTGATCAAACCGCAGGAGCGATATCTCTAACCATGGGTGCAAAATCATCGGGCAGAGAATGCCTTTGGGAGAGCGGCTAGATTGCCTTGAGGAGCGGCTTGATTTCCTTTGAGGAGCGGCTTCTGTTTGATGAAATCACGGGGGTTATTTAGTCCATCGCAGGTGCGACCTCGAACGTTCAGAAAGGGCTCTCTGTTTCTCAAATCGGGGGTGTGACTTGGTATGTCACAGGTATGGATCTAAGTGTAAGGAAGCCTTCTAAGTTTTCACTAAAAAGTCTGGGCGCGATTTCCTTTTCGCGGGCAAACTTTATCGTTGGTCACGGGGGCGATCTCCACATTGCGGGCGCGATATATTACCACGGGCGTGGATCCCCTTATCACGGGCACGGTTTGCAGGAGTCATTCAAAACTAACTTGGTTGAAAGTCTACACACTTAGGAACTTTGTTAGACAAAGATAAAGGGTTGTTAAACTCAAAATAAAATGGATTGATGCCACTAAAGCCAACACATGCATTTGTTATATTTTTATTTTAGTGATTCAAGCATATTGAATCGTAATTAATATTTTATATATTAATTGTTTTGTTGAAATATTTATATATTTAAATTTTTATATGGTATTACTAGATTTTGATTGCTTTAATGGAGGAATAAAGAAGGTAAGTTGAACGAGCTTCCTGGTGGGCAGCACCAAGATCATGTGCACATGATATTGATAGGGAAATCAAGTATGTAATGGTATGATAAATGTGATGTGATATGAATGGGTGTGCTAACCCCGGTAAGGATGCCAAAGGCTCTCGGGGCACAAGGTGTGTAACCTGGTCGGGATGCCAATGGCTCTCGGGACACACGTATGTGATATTAAATGTATTAGGGCAACCTTAATTATGATGCCAAAGGGCTCTCGTGGTGCTAGTAACCTACTTGGTTAAGAGAATTAGACTGAGACCTTTTCAAAACCAGGGTAGCCCCTGTTGTGATGCCTAAAGGATCTCGTGGCACTGGTATGTATTGGATAAGGAATGGGAGTAATAAGGATATGTGTATAAATTTGGATATGGTCCAGTCTATTGGAATAAGTGGCTCGAAAGGAGGAGCTTTAGATGGGAACTTGGGTTTAGGTGTTCTGCTTTCTTTCCTCCCTCCTTATTATGTGATTTTGATATTTATTATTATTATGAGAAAGAATATTTTTTCATGCATAGCGATTATTTAAAATATATTTGATATAACTTACTAAGTGAGGTCTGACTCCCCTCAACCTATTTTTTTTAGGTTTCTTATCTCAGACTCACATGTCGGCATTCTTTGCCAGTTTTCTTATTCATGGGCTGTTAAGTATATTTCGACTTGGTATATTATAGAGGCGCATTTATACTCTAGAGCTGCAGTAGTGATTTATTTGTTTAGAAATTATGAATTTATGAGTTGGTAAATTATTTAATATATATATATGTGTTCATAATATTACTATTGAAGTAGACAGATAAACTGATGATAGTACGAGTAAATGTAAAGCTTTAGATGAGATGCTGAATTTTCATGATCCTTAAGTATCACGATTATTCTTATTATTACTATTATTATTATTATCAATATTATTATTATTATTACTATCATCGGTAATATATTTTATTATTTAATTATACAAAGAAAGTACATGTATATATATATGCATTAGTTGATAGATCATTTTGATAAAATAC